>APFE030182975.1:67272-87502 GCA_000404065.3 Pinus taeda | reverse complement strand
TTTTTATACTATTTGTCTTTAAGCAAAACTTCTTTAAAAAAAATATGGTAGACAAAACTTCTAAAAATATATATGGTTTATTTTATTTCCTGATCTGCTTTGTTTAAAATCTGACTGGATTCATTAATTGAGAATTGGTAAACGCACAAGATGATGGTCCTTAACCATCTATTTTTGCATTTGATTAAAAATATTCCCTTCGAAACAAATCTTGTCCGTTTGATTTAAAATAGACACATCCGTTAGTTGAAATAGATAAGTCAAATTTATCTATAATAAAGCAAGCAAGATATTTCTAATCTGAGTACTTGTAATGAGAGGTGGTACGAAAAGATACTTTGTACATGGTAATTTATTATTAAATTCTTATAATTTACTATTATAACAATTTAATATCATGGCAAGAGCTAACCACTTTGCCGTAGGGCATTAAATGTTCGTATGGAGGCCGGTTCTACCATGGATGTCGAGGGGGTCATGGGCGCATCCATCCTCCATACATCGTAACTCCAGCAGCCAGCTTTTATTTTCCGGGAACGCAGGACCCACCACCCCCGAGCTGGCACCGGGACCCATTTTCAAACTTCCCCTCGCGCCAACGGACCCATTTTCATTTTCAAACTTCTCTCCCGTTCAAACCTGCTCTGCTCTGCCTCTGCAACCCAACGGGAGGAAACACCGCCCGCGCTCACAGTTGCACCCACCTCGCAGGCAATCCCAGGTGCTCACAGTTGCACCCACCTCGCAGGCAATCACGGGCGTGAGGTAAATTAAAATTACCTGAAAAATTACCTGAAAGAGAACCCCTATGCTTACAGAAAGTAACCGAATGTGCTAAAAAAATTAAATTTTTTCTGACTTGCAGTTATATATACTGCGCAAAGTTGTCATTCAAATGTCTAATAAGTATTAAAATCAGGAATTAGCTCAATATATAGCAAATGGATTTTCAATCAGATAATAATTTGCAGCTGAACCACTTCAGACTACCTACCAAGGTTCAACTCAAATGACATACAATTCCAATGAGTTCATTGTCTTAGAGCAAGGCTTGTCGTTCCCTAGTTAAGTATTTTTTATAAGAGTTTGCCTGTACAGCGTATCCGGCTATAGTTATTTTCAAACCATATTCTGAATCTCTCGTTTTAGCTTCAAAATCATGTACAGCTTGATTCTTTGGAGACAACCTTTGACATAAAACAGGATTGGATGCCACAGATATTCAGTCTATCTTAGGTCCCATGCTATTTTTAGCAAAAGGCCCACCTCTTTTTTAATCAGAAGTTCCACTCTTTCTGTCCGAACTACTTTTTGAATGGTTGTAACAATATAATATTTTTAATGTAATATAAGGCTGGAATCAATCAGATAATAATTTGCAACTGAATTAGGTGAATTTATCAAGCATAATGAAAGTTTTACTATAAGCAAGTCTCATATCTTATTGTACAATTTTCCTATTCTGAACAGAGTTTGAGACCATTACCTATTATAAACAAAGTTTCACAGTGATTAATTTGAAATTTTGAGCCATTTTTAATGTCTTATTGTACCATTTTCCTCTTCTAAACAGGGTTTGAAACATTGATGGATCAGAAACCTTGAACTTTTGTTTAAAAGTAAACGCATTTTCTTTATATAGGGAAAAGAGGACACTTTATTTTCCAAGATAATGTTTTTCTTAGTTTTTAATAGAAAGTTGCTTACTCATTTCAATGCTTTTTAATATTCAGTTATTTAATCATTGCAATCTAAAGGAAAATGTTAAGGCAAGTTAACCAAGTGCGTGGTTGATGAATCTTACCCATGTTTTGAACTGTGTCAATGCAACGAGGAAACTGGAGCCAAAAATTGGTTTACAAAACAGGGGTTAGAGTTAGCAATCCCTATCAACAATATTTCAGGGGAAGTGAAAGCATAGAGCAGGTTATGATTTTGTTTCAGGACCAATATAAAATTTTATGGCTGCATATTATTTATTTTGTTCTATCTTATGAAATGCCTTTTTTCTTTGTACCAAAATTCTGGTAGAACCTATCACATATCTGCTATTTCCCACCTGAGTAGCTTGTCCAACTTGGTTCTTTATATATTCATTCTTTCTGTCAAACTGTGGAAATAAAATAACTAAAGACTACCTTTCTTATAAATGATGTGTTTGAAAATCACCTAGATGCATAAGAGTTTACCAAACCCAGATAAAGAGCCTACTTTACATGCAGAAATGCCATGGTACACGTTTATTTTAACCGGCTCTCTGAGGCCCTCTTATAATAACAAAAAATATGTAGTGTGACCTTTGATGACCAAAGTCAAATAGATATTATATCTTATGGAGATTTAAACTGGGGAATCTATACTTACAAAGTGGAATTTCTTGATTTTGCTAAATTTGAATTATTACAAGAATCTCATGCTTCCATTTTTTCCAGCAATTCATTCATTTTAGTCCCGCTCTTATGCATTGACAATATCTATCCATTGCTTCAACCAGATGACATAACTCAATATCAACCAACGACAGTTTGGTTGAATGTACATGTTTATATTTCTAATGTCAATATCTATTGCTTCATTTCACAATTGTGGAGTTTTGTTTTCATCATCTTGGATACTTACATTTTTCTTGATATGTATCAGTGCTCTGTTTTTTTTAAAAACCAGAACTTAATCATGTTCTCTTCTGTGATATATGTATCTAAGTCATTGACTTTGAACAACATTTCTTCCATTGAGATTTGGTTTTTACAAGCCATTGTACAAAAATTTAGAAAAACAAAGAAAAAGCTAATATTGTTGCTTCTTGGCAAAGATGATGTAGATCCATCAACAAATGCAACATATGGTTCCCTCGTAAAAAGCTTAGCATTTGTGAGGAAATTTGTTGTTGGAATCATGGTTCCAAAGGACTACATTTGCTCGGTCGATACAAACTTGTATTTAGAAGCACCTACAAGTATTCTATAAGATGCACACTCTGCAGGGCTGGAAATATTTGCTGCTAATTTTGCCAAATTATAGCTATGACCCAGTAAGGGAATATCTTCAGTTTGTGGACAGCAAGAATTTCACATTTAATGGCATCCTAACCGATTCCTCTGTAACAACATCAGAGACTATAGGTATGAATTTCTTTCTACTTAACCTCCACCAATTTTTGAAATTCCTTATCCATGCCCACTTGGCCAAAGAGGTATTAGTTTATTTCTTTAAACTTGCAGACAATGCAAACATCAACCATCATAATAGTTATATCAGTGCAATATTTAGCAGCCTGTGTCCAAGCCTTTTTTTTATGGTGCCAATCCATTTCCGCCATCAAAACAACGATTTAAACACTCCCACGGATTTCCCCAAAATTTTCTCACAAGATTTTGTCCAGAAATTCGTGGTGTGGACAAAATTTTGGGGTCATGAGACAACACCCAAAAGTTTTGAATTGCAAATTCTGGGAACATCTAGGGTGGACAGCAGAAAAGTCAAACAATTTATGTTTTGTACTGCAGATTTTGCGAACATCCAAGATGGACAGCAACCAAGCTAAACAATTTATGTTTTGGATTGCAGATTCCGCTAGCACACATGATTTGACTTCATAGATTGGAAACATTTAGCACACATGATTTGACTTTCTGGATATTGCCTCTTGTTGATGGTGATCTGGATAAGCACAGGAGTGTTCTCTCTATTTGGAACCTTCCACCCAATGCAATCCCTCTTTCCAGATGTGAGCAATAGCTCTGGAAAACACTAACAGTGAACTGCAATTGGAATCGCTGGATATAGCAATGTTTTTGAAAATGTAACAGGAAAAACCATTTTCTAGGGTTTCTTTAGTCAATCTTACTAAAATATGATATTTTGAAGTCCTTAGAATCCTTGATAGCATGACAAGGTTTGTCTTAAATGATTCATTTCTTTTTGTCATGCTACATCCTCATTTTCATGAGCATGCATGCATTATTAACTCTTTATGCCCAAAGTCTTATCGCTGATATTTGATTTTCTGTTATTTTTCAAGGATGTGCATTCAAACTTGAGGTAGCATAAAAATAATCAATTTCAAACAGGATATTTTGTCATATTAAAGTATTCTAACATGAATCTATTTTGTTGTTATCACTATGCAGTGCTTCTAAGCTCATGGAATGGTGGAAAAGTGGACACTGTGCATTGAAGTATCATGCCGCCCAAATCCGGGTCGAGCATCTTTAAAATTTGTCCTTCACAATGGGGCAAAAAATCATGTGATTTATAGAATATGGGAAATGCAGGGAAAGACAACCAATAACGAAGCATACTACATTACACTTGTTTCGGGGTTAAAAGAGGCAAAACACAATGGGGTAAATAACATAACAGTGCTGACAAACTCAGATTTAATCTGTAATCACATGGAAGGCATCTACAATGTTCGCGCAGACAATTTGAAGCCCGTCTACAGAGAGGCAAAAATCTAGAGTGCTCGATTTAATTCTTTTATGATAAAGCACCTTGCGGAGATCCATAAAATGTCTACTGATCTAATGGTTGGAGCAATCTCAGGTGTATATGCAGGTGCCAGAGATGATTCAGGATCATCATTCATTCCACTGGCAAACATTGATCAGCATCAGTATAGGTCTCGACTATGTGTATACACCATGGTTGTCATTTTTCTTGGGAGTCTCATACTGTGGTTCTTTCAGTAAAGAACTCGTTAATGTACTTTTTTTTCGTTTTGTAATATCATTCACCTTGGATGTCCAATCATGTTATAACTGAATTCATGTGTCCAATTATGTACATTATATTTGAGGTGAACTAATTATTCTTAACCTACTAGTGGTTCAGCGAAGATTATTGTAGCTCCGTTTGAATTTAATTTTAATTTCAAGTTTCAGATGCTACCTCTTTAATACAGTGTTGATTTCCACCTGGATGGATGCTATGGGAATAAATTAAAGTAAAAAAATAGGGTTATTTACATCTGGTTTGTCGGTTTTCACAACATTTAAGAAGTATAAGTCATTTCTGATGCAAACCATCTATATGATGACAAGCCGAAAATAGTTGATGCGTGATCTAATGTGAGATGAAGAATTTCATACCATGAAACCCTCCTAGGAACATTGATGCATAATAATGACAAACTCTAACCTAGTATGAAGTGAATTTTCTTAGGTACATGGTTTGCCCTAGAATGATGCAATGTACGCATATATCAATGAAGCCCTACGTGCCCATGATGCCTTTGAAGATGCCATAATCTTAATAAATAAAGAACACAAGTGAAGAAACGCTCATCTTTCAAAATTGCCTAAAAGATTAAAAATATGGAGTCCCTAAACTTTGTCAAAATCATAATGATAAATTCTGCTTCAAAAAGCTTAATCCCCCATTTTCTTGACATTTGTTTTTCTTGACATGTCCCTTGTTCGTCACACCCACACTAATCTTCCAACTAGGACACCTTTCTTACAAGCACAAGAAATGCTCTAGAGTCTAGTGTCCCATGTTTCCAGCACCGGAACCAAAAACTAAGGCCTTGGAATTTGCAAGAATGACACCAACAATAACAACTAGAAAGTTAAAGCGTAATGCCCCATAATATTGGCCATCTCGTTACCACAGGTCTAACTCAGCTAATGGCCATAGCTCATCATCTAATCAAGAACACTCACTATTGACTTTACACCAGAATCAACGGTGATGTGCGACCATAAAAAGAATGCCATAAACCATAACAGGGAAGTACATCATCACCATCCATATTCATCAAAGTGTAATGAAGAAAGATGTAACAAAATACCATGCTTATTAACATATACACAGCAACTACAAGAATCCTGATGGAACAAAGTAGGTTATCAAACATTCAGAACAATGCTCCATTCAATATCCACACAATATGGCAAGAACCCTTCAGTAGCATGACAAAACTAAACAATGTTACCACTTGTAACAACCCAAAACTAGCAACAACCCTAAACTGTTCAGAGCTCAAGTACTTGTACACCACTACCTGCTCAATGGCAATTTAGGTAACCTTTACAGCATTCCGTTACCCTGATGTACATGCATCTTTCACATCCAAACTAGTAAGTAAAGCAGAGTCGTTTCCAAAGAAACGTTACAATGAGTTCGAAGCTCTCTTAAAACTTCCAAGTTTAAAATGAATATCACTTTACATTTGACCAAGTCAAATAATATATCTAAAATGGGGATTAATAACTCACCAACCAAGTCAAATAATATATCTAAAAGGAGGATTACTCGTTGTACCATATAATTCATCTTTAGATCCTCTGTAATGCATAAAGAGGTGGAATACTATGTTATGGAGCCCATGTACTATTATCACAAGCATCACTTTCACTTATATCAATGTGTCAAGGTTATTTCTATATTATATGTTAATTAGAGTCTAGCAGTGAGCAACTTGATTAATTCATATATCCTGAAGCCTTATGAATAATTGTATTGCTATGTTTTTACAGAGATGTAAAATTGGTTGTGTGAATGGCCTAGAGATGGCCTGTGCTCATGGTTTTTTGGAGCCAAGGCTAGTTTACATATGACATCACTATGTTTTCACAATCATAACAGATTATATCAGTTCATTTACTAAATGAACTAAATTACGGTGCATCCAGAAACCATATTAGTGTGATATTAGAAATTTTATTCATTAGATTTTAAATCCAGAATGTTTCAGTGTAATGCCTTCTGGACCTATTTTCACAATCATAACAGATTAAATCAGTTCATTTACTAAATGAATTAAATTATGGTGCACCCAGAGACCAGATTAGTATGATATTAGAGCTTTTGTTCATTATATTTAAATCCAGTTTAATGCCTTTTGGACCCTCTTTGGTATATGGGTTGTTATCTATGTAATGTCCATAATAATTGCAACTTTTACAATAATACTGTCTTTCCTCCTCCTCACTGATTGAAGAACAAGGATCCATTAAGCTGCCAATATCCTCCATAGACAAGATAACCGCTTAGCTGTATAGCTAGTTACACATATCAAACTAGTAAGTAAAGCAGAGTTGTTTTCAAAGAAACGTTACAATGAGTTCGAAGCTCTCTTAAAACTTCCAAGTTTAAAAAGAATATCACTTTACATTTGACCAAGTCAAATAATATATCTAAAATGGGGATTAATAACTCATGACCAAGTCAAATAATATATCTAAAAGGAGGATTACTCGCTGTACCATATAATTCATCTTTGGATCCTGTGTAATGCATAAAGAGGTGGAATGCTATGTTATGGAGCCCATGCACTATTATCACAAGCATCATTTTTATTTATATCAAGGTGTCAAGGTTATTTCTATATTATATGTTAAATAGAGTGTAGCAGTGAGAAGCTTGATTAATTCATATATCCTGAAGCCTTATGAATAATTGTATAACTATGTTTCTATAGAGATGTAAAATTGGTTGTGTGAATGGCCGAGAGATGGCCTGTGCTCATGGTTTTTTGGAGCCAAGGCTAGTTTACATATGACATCACTATGTTTTCACAATCATAACAGATTATATCAGTTCATTTACTAAATGAACTAAATTATGGTGCATCCAGAAACCAGATTAGTGTGGTATTAGAAATTTTATTCATTAGATTGTAAATCCAGAATGTTTTAGTGTAATGCCTTTTGGACCTATTTTCACAATCATAACAGATTAAATCAGTTCATTTACTAAATGAATTAGATTATGGTGCATCCGGAGACCAGATTAGTATGATATTAGAGCTTTTGTTCATTAGATTTAAATCCAGTGTAATGCCTTTTGGACCCTCTTTGGTATATGGGTTGTTATCTATGTAATGTCCATAATAATTGCAACTTTTACAATAATATTGTCTTTCCTCCTCTTCACTGATTGAAGAACAAGGATCCATTAAGCTGCCAATATCCTCCATAGACAAGATAACTGCTTAGCCGTATGGCTAGTTACACAGATCAAACTTTACAAAAAAAACTCGTTGAAAAACCATGGTGCTTTACAGGCCTTATCTTCCCAAGCATATACTAAAAGAATACAATTTTGTATAAATATAGCGAAATATGCTACAAATTACAATGACATTTGAAAAACTCCATCACTAACTCTGCTTTCCAAAGCAATGGGTGTCTCACTTGGAGGAGGCTCACAACACAAATAGCCATGGAACTACTATTATAGCTCTATTCCGAAGAATAGATAACTCTTGATACATAATATAGCCGAAAAGGTATAACAATAACCAGATCATTCTGTAAGAAAGTGATCTAAGGTTAGACTAAACATCTGAAAACAAATCTAATATATTCTTAGTGTGAACAGGACTTTATTAGTTATGACTTCCACCAATTGCACCTTGTCACCATCCTATATGAACCAGCTGACTCCCTGATCAGAGAATCTGTGAGATGGCTTTCCACACAAACTTGGAAAGGCTGATTTTATTCACTTTCATGGACATCAAAAGACAAGTATAACTGCAAGGAGATGATGATTCTGCCATTAAAAATTAATAATTAGCTCAAGATTGCGGTCGATTGCCACGCAAACTGCTAGGTGATGCCGGGTGATTAAGTTCCTGGAAACATGAAGCACAAAACAATTTAGAGAACTGATATTGTAGCATGTACTCTTTGCTTGAGTTTAAGTGTTGTTTGAGAATTCTAGGGGGCAGTTGCAAACTTTCAAAATTTTGAGTGCATTCTTTAACTCAAAAATTCAAGAACAGAAAAAGCCCAAAGCAGAAAAATATCAAGGTCAAATGTCACAATTTGGAATGAGCTTGATTAGCATACCTCTAAAAAACACAGGTGTCCAGGTTGTGTATAGGTTGACTTCACAATGGTCTCCCACAGTAAGCTAGTCTCTTCTGCTCTCACAAAATTCAATATCTTTCCAGCACAGCTCTTGAAATTAAATCCTTGCGGTCTCTAATACTATACAATGAGACCCTGTCTGTTTAATAGAGTAGCTGATCATTTCATGCCAACATCACTATGCAAGCAATCCTCAGAGGTGTTTTGTTGCAACTATAAAACCAACCAGACCTACTGAAGAATAGCCCAAAAGTCATATCATGAGGAAGCAAAGCAATAAAACCCCAAAATGAAACACTTTGAATACACTGACCAAAAGAAATGACAAAACCATAGCAAGAAACAGGTAATGGCAATTGTTTTATTCCTCCCCTGAAAGGAAGGATACGAAGGATTTTAGTTGCAATAACAAACATGAAATCATAAATCATCTTTCAAAGTAGCACTATCCAATCCTAGCATGGCTCAAAATATTTGCAAGGTGAGATCAGTTTCAACTGTCACTGAATTTTGGGCAGTTGGGTTATTGGCCATAACACCATTAGGATCATCTAGGTTCTTTTCATTCCAATAAATATTTTGGCACAGAAACCCAACTGATAAGAAAACTTACTTGGCATAACTGAACCACCAACCCCTCCCCATGATGATGGCAATGCTCTTCAATAGAATTAAATTGCAGTCAGAGAACATGGTGTTCTAAGCTAACTTAGAAGTTAGAACCACCATTCCCTATTTGATCTAATCCAAAATCTCCACATACGCTAACAATTTACAGTTCCAAGGCCATCAAAAATGCAGGGAAACCAAGCAAAAAGGGCAACTGCAAATGGGTATAAATGGAAATGTAAATAGTAAGTCAGTAAGCATGGATCCTTGGGCATGTTATCTGTAACTCCCAATGTTTAAGCAAGCAATATGATTATGGAGGCCTGGGAAGTGATGAAAAATGGTCAAACTGAAAAACAATTCAAAAGAAATATGGGGAAACTCACCTTGTGGTATCTGATAACGAGATGAACTTTGGTTTGAAGAGCATTTGGAAGGCTTGTGAGGCTGTTAAGATTTTTCTTTCCTAGAAGGATTAGTTTCTCAGATATGGCATGTCATTTAATGATCACCAGCTGTGGTGGTCCCCTCTTGTCAAGTTTGAGGGCAAGCTGCTGTTCGAGTCTCCCTAGGTCTTAACTTTAAGGTTTTTCAAGAAAGGCATTAACTCAACCAATGAATTCTTTACCAGATGATAAAATCCAAACGTGTAGATTGCTATCTCTAACACCCTTTGTTTGAGCCAAAATTTTTGGCCTCTTAGCCATTGCCAACCAAAAAATGGACAGGCTGGGAATTGGACTAAACTCTGTCTCCAAACAAAGTATTAGATGGTATACTATTTTGCAAGAAGAGAGAGAATTTTTTGAGTATGGTCATTTTAAATTAGAGGATGCCAATAAGTTTAGAAGGGAAGTAATGGCTGAAGGGGTTTAGATTCCTTCTTCACCATATGTGGACTGTCTCCTAATGGCAGAATTGGATCTCTCTAAATAAGATGGAAGAGACAATACACCTACTATGTGGCCATGGACGACCAAGGAAAATGTTGGATGACGAAATTTGGTGAAGCAGGAATACCTCTATAACTAAGCTGCATGATATGGGGAAATGGAAACCTGAATTTGAAACAGAAATGTGATGGAAATGTGACCCCTCAAATTAGTAAACAGTGAAATTTTCAGGTTTAACATTATGGTTTAGAATATAGATACTTTTTACTCACACAGTTTTTACTCCAAAAGTAAGAAGCAATAAGATACTTTTTTCAGCCCCACTGAAATGTATTTTAGGTGTGTTTCAGCCGTGTTTTGGAGTTTTTGTACCGAAATGTGGCTGGTATGCAGGGGATACATTTCTTGCAACATAGCTCTACAATAATTGTTTTTATCCTGCTAGGTCCATCCTTCCTTCATGAGTCATGACACATTGGACTTGAAAGACATAGCATTGAGTATGCATAGATGGGTTCCAACTCCACAATTTTCAATCATTTCCAGACACCAAAGGACTAACTTTGAGCATGTCAATAATTTTCACCAATTTTCACTGAAATTCATTTTGTATTGAAGCAACATGCCAAAATAACATCTACAATAATGAGACAGCCTGATATATAAGACTTCCAATTCTGCCTTTATGTACAATACACTATACTATTATCCAAAAAGGATGTATCAAGCTTATAGTAGAAAAAAGGCAAATAACCTTTTCCTGGAGTTTGTTAGAGTTCAGCCAACATTTACACTAAGATTTTATATGCTTTGAGTTCAACAAAAAGATTTCAATAGCTCAATATGATAACCGTACAAAATTGAAATTAGATAATGTTGTACATATCCAGAAACATTTTCAACCCATCATGCACACAACATGTTCTTGTATTAGGAGAGCCCTTTATAGGGTTATGCCCATATTATATCCATGAATACTCATCAACTCGAATATTTGTCATCTTACCATTGATTGCTGGCACTTTGATTGTTCTCTTCACCCGTTATTTCCTGTATAGAGTGCAAGCAGCGATACAATCCGACTAGTTGTACAATAGGGGGCATCACCCTAGGGTGCGGAACCGAAATGTTATGGGTTGAGGTATGCTGCCCAATGAATGAATTTGGTGCAATTGGTGGAAACAACCAGGGGGTTCGATGATCAAACGGGAGAGGTGGACGTGGTGAATCAAATGGAAAAGGAATCAATGAACCCCCCATATTTGGATCCACATTATTCTCATGAAATAAACGAACTTGACAACTTGAAGTATTTTGAAATGTGGAATCTTCAGCTGTAACAAAAAAAAAAACACATTGTTATGCAATTGCATTGAAGGCGATGAAGATAATGATATTTTGAATTTCACATAAAATGATACATCAATTGATATTTCCATACCAGTATTTTGTAAAATAGAACCTTGTACCCTTCTAGATGTGTGGTCCAGATTGATTTCTTTTGTAGAAGAAATCTCCAATTGTTCATTCATGCTTCTTTTCCTTCCACGACACCGTCCAACCTTTAGAAACTGTGGTCCATCTTTTCTTGATTTCAACGCAGGAACACTTTGCCCCCTTTTTTTTGTTGGGCTCAAGAAACTATGTCGCCTCTTGGTAGTGACCTTAGATGGAGTTATAACATCAAATTTCTTAGTATTGTACTCATGGCTTACATTTTTTACCAATTGATTTAGTGCATATGCCTACTCCAAAGTTGTGGGTGTTATTTGTAATAAACCCCTCAATCTCTTATGAGTTGATGACATCACAAGTTTAATTTCCTCATCGATTCTTAGGGCACTATCTGGCCTTACAATGGTTGAATCAGTGGAAGGAGAAGCTGGAAGGTTCATTTCAATTTCTGGGGTCATTGCAAACGATTCATTTAAATCAAGTAAATATCCAGGTCTTTCTGTAATAGACCTAGAGACATTAGGCAATTCATTGCCCCCCAAAACATTGCTAGTCACTACCATCTCAACTTTTAAAATATGCTTACAAATATTGCCATTTAGGGCCCATTTTCAATTACAAAAGTTTAGGTTCAACCCTTTATAGATGACATGATACCATGTATCACGAGTTGCCATAGTTTGGCTACGAACCAAATACTCACTTTCCTTGTTTCCATCAGCCATACAATCTTCATCTGGGATATTCTTTGCTTTGCACTTACTTAAATTTATTTGTTGCCCAGTTTTTGAAGCTTGGACAAAACTAGCTTTTTTTAGACGTTCCATGTGAATGTAATACAACTCAACCTTTTTTAATAACAGGAGCAACAACCAATCCACCCTTCTATGGGACGCATTGTTCTTCTCACAAAGGTACCTTTGCTTTAGATATCGGTGATAAGATTCGATAGCATTATTAGTATCCTAGTTGGAATGTGGGAAGTCCCTATATGCTTTTGCCCACATATTTGGAAAAAAAACATATATTAGATGCGAAGAAACAATAGAAAATGGTCAATTACAAAATAAACTGATAAAATGCAACTTTAAGAAACTTACATAATTTGTTGTTGTTTAACCAGTTGGTTGCAAAATAATCCAAAAACACAGTTTCTTCTTTGAATTCATCAAAGAAACTTTGAATTTCATGTTGCATAGATGCATCATCTTTACACGAATGCATGATTAATCCTAGAGCATGGAAGATACAGACTTTATTTTCCTTTCCCCTGACTTTAGTTCCGACATTTTTCAACCACGCTCTACGGACATGCCATACACACAATAATAGTGTATAGTTTTTGCAAGTCCTGAAATAATATAACATTATAAGAGAATATCCTTGAAAATTATTTCTTTTTATCTCTTCTAAAAAGAAAAAACTGGTTCACCTTAATGCCTCGATTTCTGCTGCTGCATCATCTGTGATGACAGCTCGGACATGCCAATCTGGGTTTCCTTTTTCCCATTTGCAAATAATTGTGACATCCATTTACAAATATCAAGAGTACCATTCCGTGATGATATGACCCATGCCACTGGAATCCCATTGTGATGATCATCAAAAGCCATTATGGTGTACAGTTGATACTGCATTACAATAAGAAAACAAGATTATAAGCATATAAGAGGACGACATTGAAATAAAGTTGAATAAATGAAGTTTTGGTAAATATGTTTACCCCATATTTGTTAGTGCTAAAAGTGGAGTCCATTGATAACATGTTGTTGTGTGAGTATTTCACCATCATTGAAAACATCCACTTAGTTTGTATGCCTATAATGAAAGGGATGTTTCTAACAACATCTTGTTGTTGGTAGAAGAAAAAGCTCTCTGGGCACTCACTAACCCAACAATCCACACTCATTGGATCACTTTCATGCTTCACATACTCCCGCCTCTTGATATTATTGTACATGTTTGACACATCTTTTCTTGTCATGAAAGAATCTCGAGGTGCCCCTGTGAACAACTCACCAGATCCATACCTTAAATCAAAGATAAATTTTTCCCATATCATTGTAGCATTAAAACCATCACGAACCAAATCTTCAACAATAGTTCGTATATGCTCTGTTAAATGCGGCGCAAAATTGAATTTCTGCAGCATGCCATTTGCCTCATTTCCATGACAAACCACATTTTTGTCATGAATATGTCTACATGCTGTATATATTAGAACAACATCATTTGGTCTAAGAGCAAGTCGTCGCATAATAAAGTGACAATGACAACCAACTTTGATGCTGTGACGTGGAAGAGGTTTTTTAGTTGTAGATCCAGGTTCAGCTACATTGTTGGATTGTACATGATTTGGACCATAAGCAGACCAATATCTGTGATCAAGAATTTACCAAAAATTAAATAAAATATTTATGCATGTTTGACATAGTGAACTTAAAATCAATATATATATATATATATATAGAGAGAGAGAGAGAGAGAGAGACTCACACAACATATTCTAGATATGTTGAAGAATTTGTCCTCTTGATATCCTTCACATCTTTAATTCATCGAGTTTTAGCAACAAATTGAGTAGGTGCACTTTCCCTCATTTTCTCTCCACTTATAAAATCCTCAGGTCGACAATATGGAATAATCGTGACTTGGTCTCCTGCTACTTTTGTCCATGTCAAATCTTCCACTGAAAACTCTATCATTCCTTCCGGGTCCTCAACCTCCAACTCATTGATCAAGTCCCACTTCTTCATTCTTCAAATCCCTATACAAATGAGGGAACATGAATATTGACTAAACATATGAGCAACAGTTCATGCTATAAATATTGAACACCACTTGAAATGCAATTTTTTGTAGTGTGTACAATTTATACTCAAGACCCGACCAGATATAAACACATTTAGAGCATAATTCCCTATCTGCCCTTCAATATTTCCTACCCATGCACAAAACAGTATTATAGACTTTCAAATGCTTCATCTTGGTATAATCAATACACTGCTGAAAGAAACATAATAACATGCAAAATCTGTTGCAAAGAAAATCCAACAACTCCTTGATAAATATGGATCATGACATGGGTTTATATTCTGAAGACCCAACCCTATTACTGAAACCTCTATCTATGTATCTCAATTTAAAATAGAACCCTCAATCTCTTAGCTCCAAGTCGTCTGCAAAGATTCCCCACCTCATTGTTCTTTATCCAAATCCCTGAAACAAGAACTTCTTGCACAGAAGCTACTTAGTAGATGTTGCACAAGCACTTTTCTGAGTTTTGAGTTTTACCAACATAACTATTTGAACCAAAGGAGTAGCTGGCTGCATTCGCTAAAGTCCTATGAAAATCAGAAATGTTTTATTCCCAAAACCGTATCTGCTACCTTTTGAAGTGTATTGCTTATGAAGGTGTCAAAATTGTCCTAACTCCACAATATTAGTATGAAAAGTTAGTGCTGCTATAAGATGATGTTATAATGTCTGATTTCACAGTGACTTTAACTGATTGCCATTTATCCCGCAGTTCCTGCATTTCCATACCAGAGGGAAAAACAATTGGCTCCTACAACATCTCCAGTTGTGGCTATACTGAAAGGTATCCCTAGCTTGTGTTCAGAAATTATTGTTCAAAAATGCCATTTTAAAATATACTTCTAGGTAGACATGACAAGGTTTTCTAGAATGAAATATTACTGTAATGATGCATCTTTTATTATATGTTGTGTTAGTAGATATGATCAGAGCATCTCAGGAGTATTGAGAAGAAAACACTAGGATAAACATAGCCATGGGTATGAGTAGAAGAAATGCAGAGGCTGACTTACAGTTGCCTCCTCGATTCAAATTCTTCCGTACAGATGAAGAGTTGGTTGTGCATTACTTGTGCAAGAAGGTAGCCTCTCAGATGATCCCTGTTCCTATAATAGCATAAGTGGATCTCTACAAATATGATCCATGGCAGCTTCCAGGTATATTTTTCATTTCTCCCCTCTAATCCTTGTACCCATATTTCTGAACAGATTATAGAAGGTGTGATCAGATGGATTTCAGGACTTAATGAAGAGCCTATTCTTTTCTTTTTTCTGTTTACAGAGAAGGCCCTGTTTGGAGAGAAGGAATGGTATTTTTTCACTCCCAGGGATAGAAAGTACCCAAATGGATCAAGGCCCAATAGGGCTGCTGGTTCTGGATACTGGAAAGCTACAGGTGCTGATAAGCCCATTACTGCTAAAGGTGGAAAGAAGCCAGTGGGCATCAAGAAGGCTCTTGTCTTCTATGCTGGGAAAGCACCCAAAGGCACAAAGACGAATTGGATCATGCACGAATACCATCTTGCTGATGTTAGCAAAGCTACAAGGAAGAAAGGCAGCTTAAGAGTAAGTTCTTTTGTCCTCTTTGTAAGGTCTTGAGTCGGTAGTTTTGGAAATACAATTCACTGGGTAAATTTGGCTTCTGGTTGTTATGTTCCATGCTTTCCCCCTTTTGTTTCTTTCCCTATTTGCTCATATGGGCATTAGCAATAAGGATATTGGTGCTGAATGCTTGATTCCTCAATCACAGATATTGGTTCTGTATTGGATTGGAATAGAAATAAAAGACACGGGACTTAAATGATTGATTACTCAATTGAAGCTATTGTCAGTGGAATGTTTGGATTTGCATTTTTTAAGGGAAGAATTATTGTATTTTTTTCTATCAGTTCTCTGAGGCCCAAAGGCTGGGAATTGTTTTTCCTTGTCTTGGATTTGGCCATTTGAAAATAGTTAGAGAATGAAATATAAGTTAGGGACTGGATTCTATATTTTCTTGTCTGCTCTGTCATTTATTTTGTGTATACTAATTGAAAATATTCTTCTTAATGTAGTTGGATGATTGGGTTCTCTATCGAATATACAACAAAAAGATCAGTGCTGATAAGTTAGCACAAGGGCAGAAGGAAAGCTCCCATGATGTTGTACTAATGGAAGCCATCGATGAAAAGGATATGGATAATCAACCCTCCTCAACTTCAATTGAGCACAGTGGAATTGAACAGAACAACCCATCTTCTGACCGTCTGATGAAATTGGAACCTTCTCCAACAAGCCACAACGTGGTTCCCCCTCGTTCTTATCCCATGAATTCCAATTTCAACTTGCAGAACCCGGATTTCTTCCAAAATACATCAAACCCTTTCAATTCCAGTACCCTCAAGGCTCCAGTACAGAATACAGCATTCAATCCAATTTCCCCCTCCATCGACCACCAATGGGCAAATTACAATTCAGCGGATTTAATTTCAGGACTACATACTGATTCTAGCAGTTCCAAGCCATCATCATCTTCAGATCCCATTTCGGAGAAAGAAGAAGTTCAGAGTAGCTTCAGACTGGAGAATTTCTTGTAGGAGCAGCCACAATCAACGTATAATTTCAGTATGGAAGATCTACAAAATCCCTTCCCTCAGTTAGACCAAATAACTTTTCTTGATTTTAATCAAGATTACTTTACTGGCTTAACCACTTCAGACTACCTACCAAGGTTCAACTCAAATGACATACAATTCCAATGAGTTCACGGTCTTAGAGCAAGGCTTGTCGGTCCCTGGTTAAATATTTTTTTATAAGAGTCTGCCTGTACAGCTTATCCGGCTATAGTTATTTTCAAACCATATTCTGAATCTCTCGTTTTACCTTCGAAATCATGTATAGCTTGATTCTTTGGAGACAACCTTTGACATAAAACAGGATTGGATGCCACAGATATTCAGTCTATCTTAGCTCCCATGCTATTTTTAGCAAAAGGCCCACCTCTTTTTTAATCAGAAGTTCCACTCTTTCTGTTCCTTTAGTTGCATATATAACTGTGATTATTATCTATGTTAGCAAGAATGACTGTTGAATATCACTTTACATTGGAGGTAGCAATACTTCAAAGCTTCAAGTTACTTAACGCTCAACCACTTGCAACAACCTCTGATCCAACTGAGATTTGAGCCAAACCAACATGGAGGGTTCTTAGTGATAGGATCCAACAAACTAAGTTCTTCACTGTTAGCTTTTTAAGAGTCTTGTTTTTGTCCTATTGGGGTGAGATCCAATTGATGTATTAAGCTTATGGTGAAAATTCGAACCTACAGTCTTGGTTTCAGTAACCTTGGTCGTAAGTAGTTGTAAGCAGTAGTAGTCCACATTTCTGTCAGGTGTGTATTTTAATTTTTCTGCAAATTGTTATACTGAGATTTATATAAATAATAATAATAACTTAATTTTAAAGTCATTACGAAGCGAGATAATAAATGGATTAGGGTATGAAACCCTTAAAATGAAATATATGCCGACAATGCTTTAGATATATTTTCTTAAGTGAGGCAATTTAATACTCTAAATAAAAATTCTAAATTTAGTAATTGTTTTGGACTTCATCTGAGCATAACAAAGTGGAACAAACTGATTAAAGTTGTATAACAAAGTGGGACAAACTGATTGAATTTCCTTTCATTCAACAAAGATGCTAAAGTACATGGCAAGCTCCTGTCCTTAAACTTTCCTTTCCTTCAATTCCAGCCTTATATTACATTAAAAATATTATATTGTTACAACCATTCAAAAAGTAGTTCAGATAGAAAGAGTGGAACTTCTGATTAAAAAAGAGGTGGGCCTTTTGCTAAAAATAGCATGGGACCTAAGATAGACTGAATATCTGTGGCATCCAATCCTGTTTTATGTCAAAGGTTGTCTCCAAAGAATCAAGTTGTACATGATTTTGAAGCTAAAAAGAGAGATTCAGAATATGGTTTGAAAATAACTATAGCCGGATAAGCTGTACAAGCAGACTCTTATAAAAAAATACTTAACCAGGGACCGACAAGCCTTGCTCTAAGACCATGAACTCATTGGAATTGTATGTCATTTGAGTTGAACCTTGGTAGGTAGTCTGAAGTGGTTCAGCTGCAAATTATTATCCGATTGAAAATCCATTTGCTATATATTGAGCTGATTCCTAATTTTAATACTTATTAGACATTTGAATGACAACTTTGCGTAGTATATATAACTGCAAGTCAGAAAACAATTTATTTTTTTTAGCACATTCGGTTACTTTCTGTAAGCATAGGGGTTCTCTTTCAGGTAATTTTTCAGGTAATTTTAATTTACCTCACGCCCAGGATTGCCTGCGAGGTGGGTGCAACTGTGAGCGCCCGGGATTGCCTGCGAGGTGGGTGCAACTGTGAGTGCGAGCGGTGTTTCCTCCCGTCAAGTTACAGAGGCAGAGCAGAGCAGGTTCGAATGGGAGCGAAGTTTGAAAATGAAAATGGGTCCATTGGCGCGAGGGGAAGTTTGAAAATGGGTCCCGGTGCCAGCTCGGGGGTGGTGGGTCCCGCGTTCCTGGAAAATAAAAGCTGGCTGCCAGAGTTACGATGTATGGAGGATGGATGCGCCCATGACCCCCCTCGACATCCATGGTAGAGCCAGCCTCCGTACGAGCATTTAATGCCCTATGGCAGGCTGGTTAGCTCTTGCCTTAATATCATATGTATGCACAACTCTGCAGCTCACGCTCCCACTATCAAAGCTTCATTAATGCTAATTAAATCCGAACCTCATGTGCCCTATGTGTTTTGTACTAATGCAATATATAATACACCCAGGTTTACCTATAACAGCCTAAGCGAGATATTTGTAACCCGAGTAATTGTAACCAGAAGTAAAATCCTGGTACCGAAAATACTTTGTATCTAGTTGAGCCGAGAGGCTCATAATTTATTATTAACTTTTATAATTTACAATTATTGAAATTTAATTGATAAGTTAATATATATAATGCATCATAGTTAGGTTTGGCTTTGTTTTCATTAAATTCAATATCTATATAAATACATATAAGGTCAAATTGATTTATAACAACATTGAATAGTTAGTATTTTCTAGGTCCTAGTATATAATTGAATTAAATTTTAAAAAGTAAAATAAATTTTTACAATTGAACAAAAATTTATTTAAATATAAATTAATTAAAAATAAAAAACAATTAGAAAATATAATATAAATAGACACATTGAAATTTCAACTATAGCTTTTTTAAATTTTAGTAATTTCAATTGTTTTAAAATAAATTAAAAATTATGAAATTAAAAATTTTGCATGTTAAAAAAAGCTCATTAAATTAAAATCTAAATCTGTTCCTAGCTAATACAAGGGTCTGAGTTAAGCATTAACTTGCTAGGGCTTCGTGATTAACCAACTTAACCATGAATACTAGTATCACGTACTTGTCATCGGTAACAAGTGTTGCAGGATAATTATTATATTACCTCTTATTAGCTGCTAGGTGGTCACGTCAATATCCACTTCATGCTTGTATTTGCCAGCGCTTTATGGACATGTGCTAACTAAGCATACTGTAATGTCATTAAGTTTGGAATTCGTTTTATTAAGATAAATAAATGGTTAAAATATTTTAAGTAAA
>APFE030182975.1:52188-63493 GCA_000404065.3 Pinus taeda | reverse complement strand
AAGGCAGAAGTGATACTTTGGAATAAACAAATGGTTAAAATAGTTAAAATAAAATCAAAATTTCTTTTATTTTAAAGCAAGACGTGACAGTTTGGAATAAACAAATGGTTAAAATAGTTTAAGTTAACTTTTATTTTGAAGCCAGATGTGACAGTTTGGAATAAACAAATGGTTAAAATAGTTTAAATAAAATCAAAATTTCCTTTGTCTGAAGCAAGAGGTGACACTTTGGTGAAAATAAATGTGATGGGTTTGAATTTACAAGACCAAAATAAATAGTTTAAATAAAATCAAAATTCCTTTATTTTGAAACAAAAAGTGACAGTTCGGTGAAAATAAATGTAATGGGTTTGAATTTACGAGATTAAAATAAATGGTTAAAATAAACAAATAGTTAAAATAATTTAAATAAAATCAAAATTTCCTTGTAATAAATGCAATGGGGTTCGAATTTATATGACGTATTGTAAACCATTCGACGACACTGGAAATATGATTACCAATTAAAATCCAGACTTTGTTGACAAATCACAATTCAAAAAATTAGATTTAATATAATTGAAAAATAAATAAAAAATTACAAATTTACATTTGATATTTAGTCAAAAACAATTAATTCAAGGTCAACTCAGGAACGAATGTGTTATTCCTGCTTTAGGTAGGGATAATAAAGTAAACAAGGTCGCATATTTAAGTTTAACCCGGAACGTTATTCCTGCTTTAGGTAGGGATAATAAAGTAAAGAAGTTCATATTCAAGTTTAATCGAGGAACATTATTATTCTTGTTTTAGGTATGGATAGTAAATTAAACAAGTCTATATATTTAGCGTTCATGTTTTTTCATTTGATTTAGTTATTAATTTATTTTGTATTGCTATGATGAGTTTTGATTTAGTTATTAATTTAATTTGTATTGCTATGATGAGTTTTAGTCTAATGTTATTAGTTTAAAAAAAAATTTAATGTTATGAAGAGTATTGTCTATATTTTATGTGGACTAGAGGTACTGCAATGAATCTTACATAGATTGAATTGGGAAGAAGGTTTATATCACAATCTTGAAAGTTGAAGTATGGCATTGGTTGGTTTATTTCTTTTGTGGGAAAACTTAGCATAATTTAGTTGTCAAATGGGTAGTGAAGACAATTATCATTGGTTGTTAACTGCGAATGCACATTGACTTATCACCACCTAGAATAACTGTGAATGCAGCGTGACTTATCACCATTATTCAAGGAAAACCACCCAACCCGGAATAACTCGGTAATGGTTCATAAGCGCACAAATTTTCATTCTTGTCAGATGGGTCTTGAGTTGTTGCCTTGTTTCCTTAAGTCCAAGTAAAATGAGCTCTTAACCAAACAAAAAAAATTTAAAGCATTGGTTTGTTTATACAACCTTCACCATTTCTTTTTCACATACATATTTAAAAAAAAATAATGTTTTGCACATTTAGAAATTTTTAATTATTAATCTTTGAAAGGTATGAAAAATAACAATATCGATAATTTATATATTATTTAATTTTAAGAAAAATAAATTTCACTTTTTGACTTTTATAAATGGGTTTTTTCTCATCTAAAATAATAAAACTTATCATAATGAAATGGTCAATTATTTTGTAGAAAAATAAATATTAGTACAATCGTTTTGTAGGTAAGCACCCACAGGAATTGGAAACTGTGACCTATGCAAGGAGTGCCTTAACAGTGCACCCATTCACCATCAATCCAAGCACCATGGCAAATATTACAACTTCAAAATACAAGTAAAATTATTATTGTTTTAAAAAAAATATTGTTATATAATATATATAATATTATAATATATAATATATATATATATATAGATATAGAATTTAAATAATAAAATAGTTTATAAAAAAAAACCATACATATTTTGAAAGTTGAAACGCGACCTATTATATTTTTAGGTTAAATATATTAATTATTAATTAATAAAATAGAATAAAAAAAAGTTCGTACATAAAACCCAATATTATAAAGCAATTACAATTGGTATAGTATTTGATAATGTCTTTTCCCATATCATTAAAATGTATAATCTCTTTCACATTAGAGTTTTTGGAGATAATTTCTTTCCCCATCTCCCAACGAATAAATAGAGACCCAACCTCTCCAAATGAAACAATCTCTTTACCAATCATAATCTTACTTTATGCATTAGGTGACTGCCAATCAAGTGGAGAGAAAATAGTAAGCTATATCATATCTGAAAGTTCTTACATATCTCAAACTACGCTATCTCATAGAGACATGCAATTAATTGAAATCATATGCAATTAATTGAAATGATTTTCTTAAAATAAGTGTAGTAGTGAAATCTCTAATTTCAATTTACAAAATACACTTGAAACATTTACCATGTAAAAGAGCAAGATTTACTTATACAAGACATTAAATATAATATTTATATGATATTTAATATATTTATTTAGTTTAGTTTATAATTGATTGATTTTAATATTCATTTATAAGTAAGGGTATGAAACAACCCTTCAATTTATATTTTAATTAGAATATATCTAGCTTTTTATATATTGCTCTATTATTTATATATTTAATCAACTTTTTAGTTACTCTAATTTTTAGATATAATAACTTTGTTAACTAACTATCGAATTAAATTAATTTAGGTTATTATTTTATTTTTTAATACATTTGTATAACTGTGAGGGTATAAAAAGGGTCCTTTTTATAATTAATTGGGTAACTTATCTAATTAAATAATAGTTATTATCATGATCCAACTGACCGGTCAATTCTAGTTGTTATCAATATAACCATTGGAGGTTTTGCTCTATTTAACATGCGAAGCCTGATTTGTTCATTCAACTTGTCCTGACGATGAACCACATTGGTTGGTTCAAAACACGTCGACAAATGAAACATCATGTGATTTACGCAGAAAGAATCTCTCTTAAACTTGATATGGATCACAGAAGCCTCAATACAACAAAAATAATACTATATAGCCATTTAAAAATACCAACGTTCTTCTTTCCAAAAGTTTGAACATGCTTATCGATAAACCATATTAACTATAAAAATAATTATGACATTAACGTAAGCTTGAGATGAAATTGTTATTAAATTTATAATATTAATTTATATTATTTAATGTGAATGTTTATTATATTATTTCAGCGGCATGATAATAATAATATGACACATTGATCTATAGTTTCTGTCATAGTTGGTTTGATTTATTATATAATTTATATTCTTTCATTTATTATATAAATTAATATGTAATAGTATAACGAATCTCTGAATCATAGTGGCAGTGTTAAGTGCACTGAAAACTTTAATTTCATCGAAAAGACAACTCTGCCTCCCTAAAACTAAAACAAATTTGTAACGTATTAAACAATCTAATCTGAAAGCGGATTCATTTATTCTAGTCCCATTCTGTACATAGCTTAAAAAAATGATGGCAAGAGTTAACCAGCGTGTTATAGGGCATTAAATGCTTGGTTCGTTGCATGCTCGATAGCCTGATAACACATGCGCGCGGTGACGAGATAAATAAAAAATAATGACGGTGTGTTATCGGGTTATCAAGCATGCAGCTAACCAGGGATTTAATGCCTTATGGCAGGCTGGTTAGCTCTTGCCAAAATGATGAGCCAAAATTTCCGCTCCAAAAAGGTGTCCTCAAATTTTAAGGCGGGCCGCCGGGGAGTTTGACCAGAACAAGTACTGCAGACGTCATCAGCATAGCATGGCCTGGCATGAAAGAATGTGATGCCAAGATAAAATACAGGAAACGGCCGCACAAACATAATTAAATTATTTCAGGTTTATAATGTGAACGTTATATATTTTAGTTCAATTTTTAGTCACAGGGAGGCTAATTAACTATCAACGCAATACTGATTGCGTTATACTCCCAGTGGCAGTGGCAGTGGCAGGGGCAGGATAATAAGTTATTTTTAACCTAAATAATTGTAATCCGAAGTAAAATCTTAACTCCGAAAAAATACTTTGTACCTAGTAATTTATTATTAAACTTTTATAATTTACAATTACTGCAATTTAATATCATATCCACCTACCAAATTTGATAGGTCACACTCCCACTATTAAAGCTCTCATTAATGAGAATTAAATCCCAACCTTTGATATACCTTGTGTGCCCTATGGGTTTTGTATTAATGCAATGTATCCCTTAGCACTTCGATATGCCCGAGGGTTGATATATAATGCACTCATGGTTTGGTTTGTTGTTATTATCCTGCCGTTGACCCTCTGTTAACTTACCTTTTGACCAAAGATTAAACTAAAATACATAAAGGTTTACCTTATAAAATATAAGTAATTAATTTTTTTAAATATATTAATAGGTAGGCCATTGTTTATGTATTGCAATAGTCTCGGTATATTTTTAAATGATCATTTCAGCGATTTTGAAAAAGACAATTGTAACATGTCTACCATACATTCTTCCACATCAATCAATGTAAATAAAAAAAATAAGTAATGGGTAAGGACCTTGGATTGCATTGTACACTATACGAATATAAAGTTAATTCACACATTACAATATTTTGTTTGGTCTAAGCGCTGCATTCACCTCTTCAATGCTAATTAATGGCGAGGGGAACCTAGTTGGCTAGTCTTGCACCTCAGCACTAGGATCCAAAAGCGATGACACTTCTAACAAATCATTGCCATTGAATCTTTCGAGACTCGATCAAACGGTCCTCCTTCACTTCCAATAAATTAGGTACCTGTTTGGCGCCGTCTTGGATGGTTTCTCTCATTTGCGTTTTGTTTGCCAGTGGAGGGTTCTGCAAATCTTGCTTGCTGGTGGAGGGTTCTGCAAATCTTTAGTTCCTCCAGTCCAAATGCCAGGTAATCCGCTCATTTTTCCTCAAAATCAGTCAATGTTCGTTGTATGGAACTGGAAATGTTTACATAATTACTGCCCTTCGTTTTTCTGAGAAGCGGTCAGCTAATCTTTGGCTTCCTACATGTAATCTAGGTTGTGAGAATGATTATGACAAGTTTATTTCCACTATCTTACTGATGGCTTATGCATGGTTCCCAAGTCAAACATGTTGAACGTGGCTTCAATGTGTGATGGGTTTCTTCCTCCCGGTGGCCTCGACATGCCCAGGTATTATTTAGTTATTTTATTTGTAGAACTCTTACATTGCTTAGAAGCAAACCCAACACTTTTTTTTTTTTTTGGCATTCTCTACGGTTTTTTCGCAGGTATGGTGACCTACCATCTTGCCATTCCGCTTGTTTGCTATCAAGCTACATAGGAAGGGTTAGTGGAATTCAATGGCTAACCCATAATTTTTCCTTTTCTCTAGGCTATTTGTTCGCCGTATATCTGGGTTTAGCGTATCTCTGGGTTCATGTCTTAGCTTGACTGTTGTTTTTCCACCGCAGAGGGTTTTGTTTTATGGTTCTTTCAAGAACAGTGGAGAGTTGTTGATTTAACTAGGAATGTATGCATATACAGACAAGGTTTGGGGTATTGCTAATTTGGCTTGGCCCCTCCTTTAATTTAGATTTGGGAAGCAAGAATCCATGACTATTTGTATAATGTTATATGTCTTTAAAAGACTACTGTACCGAGGTGGTTTTGAAGATACTACAATTTCCGTTCTTAATTTCTTTTACAGTGTTCCATTCTTGCTTGCTAAGACTTACCCTTATTTCTCTACTGTACATTGAGCAATACATATTTTGTCACTTGTTATGAATAGGTTGCAATGACTTCTGTTTCAGTTGAACGTTTTTACTTACAGGGTTGTTCCCTTAATATGCAAATTTGAAGACACTACAATTTCCGTTCTTAATTTCTTTTACAGTGTTCCATTCTTGCTTGCTAAGACTTACCCTTATTTCTCTATTGTACATTGAGCAATACATATTTTGTCACTCGTTATGAATAGGTTGCAATGATTTCTGTTTCAGTTGAACATTTTTACTTACAGGGTTATTCCCTTAATATGCAAATTTGATAGACTTAAAAGTCCCTTGTTTTTGTTGTATATTGTTGATCTTGAACAATATCACTGCTTCTAAAGGTTGCAATCACAATATCTTTCAAACATCACGATTTATGTTTTAATACAGCTTGTGTCCTTCAAGTATTATTTTTATGTTTCATATGAATGGAGGGTTTATACCCAGAATGAAATAGTTCTTTCATTTGCAATTCTTATTGTAAATTAATTTAATTTCTATATTTATTTAAGAAATGAACTCTTTCTCCTTATCATTGGAATCTAGAATATTTCCTTCTCAAGTTGGACTATGAGGTTTCTCTTAGGAATCCCTTCCTAATCCACAAGAACTTCCACAAAGTGGGCACTGGACTGTCCGATCTTGGATTATTACCAAGAAGGACTAACCCTGTCCAATGTTTAATTAATATTTTCTTCTAAGAGTTAATTGTCTACAGTAATCTTACTGCATCTATTTCAACAGTAACATATTCACACTAAAGCTAGAATCTCACATGCATGAATATACCAACATGATTAGTATCATTATTTCTATTTCAAGGAAATACAACAACATTAATAAAAGCTAGAATCTCACATGCATGAATATACCCACAGGATTAGTATCATTATATCTATTTCAAGGAAATACAACAACATTAATAATTACTTATCTGTTTTCGGTTTAAATTGCTATGTTTAGTGTGCTCTCCTCCCAGAACATCCACAAGGTGGGCACTGGACTGTCTGATCTTGGATTATTACCAAGAAGGACTAACCCTGCCCAATGTTTAATTAATATTTTCTTCTAAGAGTTAATTGTTTACAGTAATCTTACTACATCTATTTCAAGAGTAACATACTCACACTAAAGCTAGAATCTTACATGCATGAATATACCAACCGGATTAGTATCATTATATCTATTTCAAGAAATACAACGACATTAATAATTACTTATATGTTTTCAGTTTAAACTGCTACGTCTGGTATGCTCTCTTCCCAACCCCCGAGACCGGTTGTTATGTCTGCGTCTCCCCCCAAGGCCTAGACTTCCACAGTTACTTCCAGTTCTTTTGAGTCAATATTCAGATATCAAAACCTCCCAGGTCAAATGTGAATACCCGGATTTTGTCTGTCACGGGGTGAACCCACTAGTTCCTACCATCTCAAAAATTATCCCCTCCCAGGTCAAATCCGAAAACCCAGATCTTGTCTGTCACGGAGTGACCCCACTGGTTCCTACCAGCTCAAGAGTTATCCCGCTCAGCTCAAGAGTTATCCATCTAGCTAGGTAGCCTCCCTCTTGTTTCCTCTGAGTTTTCTTTTTTTATGTTTTCCAAGAACCCTTTCCATTCACTGAGATCTTTATTTATTCTCCAGAATAGGGAACATACTCATAATTGTTGTAACAGTTAAAAAATTAGGTTTTCTTATTCCCAGACATGAACTCTTTCAAGAGTTATTTGAAAACATTATTCCAGAATTAATTATTACTGAGTTTTTAACTATCTATTTAGTCTACCACAACAAAATTACCAACAGTAACTTATATTAAGTAAGAGTGTTACAACAATTTTCAGCAAAAACTGGAAAGCCTAACCCAATGGCGACTAAAGCTAAATAATAGTAGTAAAATATGCAAAAGTTAGAAAGCCCAACCCAATGGCATTCTACATTCGGACATAAAAACCAAGTGGGAGAGTCATCTATCAATGCCTCGCAGAACCTTAATCTAATTTTTAGCCTTTTTTAGATTTAGTAATAAGATTTTTGATAAAATAGTAATTTTATACTATTAAAAATAGTAAAATTATTAATATTTTGAAATATATTTTAACTTATTTAATAAAAATTACTTTTAAATATAAAAAGTATTTCATATTTGAATATATTTTAAATATTTAAAAAATAAAAATACTATAGTGGAGCTAATATAATAATCGTGAACCTTTCATACAAGCAAGCTACTTTCATAACGAGACCCTACATACAAGACTTCATACGAGCACCCAGAAAATGATTTCACAGCACTGTCGTCACAGGGTCTTGGAGGGTGGTGTCGTATATTCGCTGGTTTTTATTTAATATCTTGAATATACTTTAATATTCGAATTATGTAAATTTGCCCATTTTAAATTTATTACTTGAAATAATCCATATCAAAATTTAGAAAGAATTAACAAAAAGTTAACCAAAATATTTCCGCTGTAACATGAAGAACATGAAATATTTCGGCTATAAAATATTTCTCAATTTTTTGTCTTTCATTGATGAAGAACATGAAATAATATGTGTAGACTTCATAATATGTTTACGAAAAAAGGAAAAAAAGAAAAAGACAAAAAGGAAGTATTTGTTGTTTTAACACAAAATCAATATAATACAAAGGAACAAAATATTTTAAATTGGAGCATAATCATCCAAGTATATGTCATAAGTAGTTGTTTCGTACTTTTCAAAGTTCAATAATTAAATTAAGCAATAGGAACGCTAGCTATACCACCTTGTTAATATAATACAAAGTCAGATTTACCTATAATAGAGTAAGCAAAATATTTTTAACCTTACTAATTATAATCAACGAGATAAATTTATGATAAAAAAAATACTTTGTACTCAATAATTTATTATTAAACTCTTATAATTTACAATTATTGCAATTTAACTGATAAGTTGATATATAATGCATTGAAGATTGGGTTTGGTTTGTTGCCATTAACATAATACAATACAAAGTCAAAAATTTACCTATAATAGAATAGGAAAAATATTTGTAATCTAAATAATTGAGTTTGGTTTGTTGCCATTAACATAAGATAAAGTCAGGTTTACTTATAATAGAGTAAGCAAGATATTCCTAACCTAAGTAATTGTAATAAGAAATAAAATCTTGGTAATTATAGACTAACCAAAAAGATACTTTATGACGAGTAATTTATTATTAAACTCCTATAATTTACCATAACTGCAATTTCACTTATTATGTAATAAATGCTTTATATGGATAGAGTACGACTCTATCAATAAAGCATGACAGAGTCACTTGAGTTTATTTCATATGGATACTTTCTATTGTGTAATCTTCACGGTTCACGGGACATCGATCCAGTTAATCGTTTCATTGTTGGATGTTACTGAACCTTAATTTTTATTTTACAACTTTTTCTAAATATGTAACTTATAATAAAATTTAAAAATAAAATTTAATATTTTAAAATTTAGAGAAGATTATGAATATTTTAACTAGTTTTAATTTTAATCTTAAATATTAAATATTTTGATAAAAATAATGTAAATTTTATTTTAGTCTAAAAGCTCAAACCTTTTGTAGATCACATTGATTCTCTTGTGAAAGACTCTGCCTTTTTTGTTTAAGAGTGGAAAGACATCAAATTAGATCCCGGAGATTTACTGGTGAGTTTTGATGTAGTTTCCTTATTCACCAAAATCCCCATCCAAGAAGCCATTGATATTATTAATCACATCACCTATAAAGACACTGCTAAGTTAGTTGTTCTTTGCCTCACCTAAACTTTCGTTAGTTTCCAAGGTGAGTTCTATGAACAAACCTGTGGTGTTGCGATGAGCTCCCTCCTCTCCCCCATTGTCGCAAACTTGTTCATGGAATATTGAGACAAGGGCCCTTGCCTCCACTAATCTTTGTCCTAAAAAATGGAAGAGGTTTGTCAATGACACTTGTGTCATCTGGCCTCATGAAAGGGAGAAGCTTGATCTCTTCCTCAACCACCTGAATTCTCAATCAGATTCCATCAAGTTCACTATGGAGGTTGAGGAGAATGGTCACCCTTACTTTCTCGACATTCTCCTTTCTAGGAGGGATGATGGTTCCATATGTCACCAAATTTTTCGAAAGAAGACTCACACGGAACAATAGCTCCATGCTATTTCTCATCATTTCCCAGGTCATAAATTCGGGGTTGTTAGCACTCTCGCTACCCGGGGTCTAATAATTTCTGATGGTGGCCACATTGATCAGGGGAAGACTCATCTTCTTGAGGTTTTTGAAAACAATGGGTATAGCAGACACCGTAGCCTCAAGGCCTTTCGCAGAGCTAGCAAAGAGCCAAAGGTTAAACCCGCTCTCACCGATCCTATTCCTAAAGTTTATCACCCGTATATCTAAGGAACCACAAATAGGTATTCTCAAGAAGACTAATGTTTCTTCTTCCTTCAAACCTCTCAATACCATTAAAAATTCTCTTAGATTAGGCAAGGACCCTATTGACCCTAAGGACTCAAGAGGGGTCTACCTCGTTCCCTGTTCCTGTGGTATCCCCTACATTGGAGAAACAGGGAGATCTATTAAGCAGAGAATCAGTGAACATGTTGTTGACATCAAACACAATTGCTCTCGCACCTCGGCCCTCGCCGAACATGCTGATAAATTAAAACACCATGTCTGCATTGAAGAATCCAGAGTCCTTGCTAAAATTGATAATTTCCCCCACATGAGGGAAGCGATTGAGATTGAGAGGCATGGCAAAAACCTCAATAGAGATGATGGCTGGAAATTAAGTAAAAGTTGGATTCCAGCTCTTCATAGCTCCTGAGCCCTTTCCTCTCCCTCATCCTTTTTTCATTCTTTTGCTGATTTCTATCATAAAGTTTTATCTGCATTCATCTTACTTATCGTTTTACCTTCATCGTCATTTAATGTTTTTTCTTCTATCATAAAATTTTATGTGCATTCATCTTACTTATGGTTTTACCTTCATCGTCATTTAATGTTTTTTCTTCTATCATAAAATTTTATCTGCATTCATCTTCTGCTGATTTCTATCATAAAATTTTATCTACATTCATCGTACTTATGGTTTTACCTTCATCCTCCTTCAATGTTTTTTCCAGCTAATAGACCTTGTAGGTTTTAGTAATTTTAATAATAGATTCTTAAATAGAGGGAAATAATATTTATCTTGAATCTTTCCTAGGAAGTTTTAACCTTATACTCTTTAACTAATAGAATCTTGAATAATTCTTTTAGGTCACAATGTTATATAAATTGATAATTTAATTTATTACATAACTATTAATTTCTAAATATTATAATATGAATATTATTTATAAATAATTTAAACATAATTACTCATAATAAGGCTAGTTTTTCTAAGCTAATGCCGCTATTGAAATAGGTTCACAACCCCTAACTAATAATATTATATAAATTGGTAAATAAATTATTTTTAATATTATCACTAACCAATTCATTACATAACAACTAATCTTTAACCAAATATTATTATTTATTTTTAATTATGCATAGATATTATTAGCATCGATAAATATATTAATTA
>APFE030182975.1:28387-51746 GCA_000404065.3 Pinus taeda | reverse complement strand
GAACACATTGAATGTCTTATTTCATTTTAGAGTAAGTTAATTACCCAAAATCAAGAGGTTAAGTTAATTACCCAAAATCAAGAAACCTCTATAGATGGCCAAGCATATACGAAGAATACATCTCATTCATATGCAATACCAAATCCATCTTTTCTTTTCTCTAAGTAAAAGTTCAAAAGCATGAACACATGCCATTTCATATGCACAATAAACCCAACTTCTAAAATTACACTGTAAACTCATCATATTGGATTGCCATATTTTGAGGCATATGTGCCTTAATTTCACTTAAGAAAAAGAGCACAACAGTACTAAAATAATTACACGAATGTTTTCAACTCATGAGATTAGGTGGAAAAAAGCACAACATGCATAATAGAATCCCTAACACGGAATTTTCTTAATCCTCTTAGATTTGAGAAGCAAAAAATTGTAGATAACTAAAAAGATTAAAACAAGGGGATCAATAGCAGTGGAGGCATTGGTCTGCCACAAGAAAAGTGTTGGGAGTCCTGGTGGGATGACGAACAAGAACATTTCAAGTATTCAAGTTTGCGGAGATGGATTTGGAAATCTTGTTATCACTTAGATTTTTCCTTTACCATTATGAAATTGTTTATCACTTAAGCATTGCACATGGCAACAAAAGTGTTATGGTATATGGACTTTCTTGGTTTTTTATTGTAATGTTATTAGGCATATTGAATCTTCTTATCGCTTAGATTTTTCCTTTACCAATATGGAATTGTTTATCACTTAATCATTGTACATGGCAACAAAAAGTGTTATAGTATATGGACTTTCCTGGTTTGCCATTGCAATTTTATTAGGGATAATGAAGACTGTGGCGATGGGAAGGCATAGGTTCATTGCATATTATCAACTCATTTTCCAGTTTCTAAAGGGGCTTTTATTTATTGGTTTTATTTATGTTCTCATTATTTTGTAGTTGTTTTTCCAGTTTCTAAAGGGGCTTTTATTTATTGGTTTTATTTATGTTTTCATTATTTTGTAGTTGTTTGTGGCTTAACATTAGCAAACTTGTTTGCATGTTTCTTTGCATTCATGCCTACTTAACAAGCCTTGCTGCAGATTGCACAGGTATGCAAGTCTCTTTTACTTATTACCTTCCACATTTTCCACTTTTCTTTTGGAGTTCCTTTGCACCTCTCAGCGTAATTGCTAATTTAAAAACGAAATGTATCCCTAACGTTACACTATCTCTAGGGAAAATCTTAATTAATCTTTTCCATCCATGCCTGTTACAAAAGCGATGAAATCCACAAGAATCTAGTCATGAAGCCTTCAAAGGGTTAAAATGTCTTCATCACAGGTTTTTTTTAATCTCCAATTGCTTAATAAAAATGGGATTTACGGTGGATCTTCTTCAATGCAAGCATGAACATTAATCAAGTATCTGAAGTGCTCAGTTTTGATGTGTGCACTCTATCTCTTCCACTGAATGAATGTACGACAACAAGAATCTAAAAACCACAAACCAAGTAAGAAGGCCAACTTCATTATGGAATCATAGCTCTTTTGTATAAAAAAATTAGGCGGGATTTCAGCCGACAGATATGTTTACGGGAACCATTGCGGCTTGAAATGTTTTGTCTAAAAAAAACAAAACAAAACCTTGAGGGATGGAGGATCATTGGAAAACAGGGACCCAAAACAGGGGAGGAAACAAATCCATTTTTCAGGATTTGCGTCTGTGAGCAACATGAACTTGTAATGTCGCGATTTGTCTTATTTTGCTTGTAATGTTTTGGGGAAAATTATAGTGGCTCTTCACAAAGGGCATGAAGAGTGATTGACAGTACATGGAAGAAGCCAGCTATCAATGCAAGCAATGTGAAAATAGTGTCTGCAGTTGGGAAGAACACGAACTCCATCCTCCTCCCCAATGCACCCTAAACAGATTGAACACGATGATGAAGATGAATCATTCCTATTTGCTTATTCTGTTCTTCTCAAACACCCGTACTTGCCTTTGGGCAGCGATGCTATCATCTTGGAGCGGCATGACACACTGCTCCTTTTGTTCGGATTAGGTCTGGAGCGGTGGCTATCAACATTGATATCAATATGAATCCTTCCCAGCAGTATGAAGAATCCCACAAGAGAGGGAAAACACACCATTGAGAAGCTGCAATGCGGGGGAGGATATTCTCATTCAAACCCTTCCTCACAAGTATGGTGGCTTCCAAAATATGAGTTCCCGCTGCCAAATCCAATAAACAGATGGCAATCCACATGATAAACCCTGCCGCCGTGCAAAGCACATAGATTGCAATCGATGCCAACAGAGGGTTTGTTTTAAAAAACACACAGCCGCCATTCAACATACACACTGTTAAATGCTTGAATTTGGCTTTCACAGAATTCAAAAAATGGAAGAGGGCCTGCAACTTTATCACTGAATGTGGAGGTTGTGCTAATGCCATGTATTATATGTGAGTTGTAGTCAAAATATTTTAATTCTATACACGACACAAACAATTTGCGCAAACAATTCCCGATTAGTTGGGGCAATGAAATGATAAAAATCCAAAAGTTATTTCCAGATATTTGTAGTGAATCTCAGAATCCTATGTTTGTGATCAAAATCTTCCGAGGATCTAACATATGTATCGGAAAAAGCTGATGAATAGTTGGGCAAGGTGTGAGGGAATTTGTGACGGAGAATTCGAGCATCAACAAGCTTAACACTGGAACCTCGTGCAACTTCATGGCTGGTACAGGCGTAAAATAGAGTTGTTGGTCTACGATTATATGCCCAATGGAAACCTAGATAAATCGTTGTGGAGGATATCTTTGTGCAGGTCATTTAAATGGTGAACACCAGAGAACCGGAGCTCTTCGATGCTCTTTCAGAGCAGGCGAGGGAGAGCATCGAGTAGGTTCAAAGCAACGTGCAAAGGAGAGCGTCTAAAGGTGGTCGTACTTGGTGTAGCAGGAGAAATCGATTTTGTCAAAAAAGTTTACACGTGTTGAATTCTGATAGGAGAGAACAACAGAAATAGAGTGAGGGGATTGACTCGGCTAAGCAGTGTTTTTCCAATGATTTTCATATAGAAATCTATCCATAAAAAATTTCGAGAATTTCATTCTAATGGATTAAGAATTTCATCTCTATCGATTTTTCTGCTCAACATAACAGCGACAAAATAGAATCTCCAGGATAAACCATGCAAACACTCTTTTAAAAAAAAGATAAATTAAATTCAAAACAGAGAAAAACACAACGAAAATAAAACACTATAAAATCCAAAATGCATGGCTATGCAACAAAGAAAATAAACTTGAACAAGAAACAAGGCAAGCCAATGCAATGCAGAGTATTGAAAAAAAATGATGAAATGAAAGTGAGAATGTGCTCTGTGAGATGCTTAATACTAATCAGTGCTTGCCAAAAGCCAAGGAAGAAGAACACTGCTTGCCAAAAGCCAAGGAAGAAGAACAGCAACAACAACTTGCAGGAAAAAAATGGTAAAAATATCTTCAAGAGTGAGATAAAAGAATGGCAAAAAGTAGTAGGGCAACTCAACCGATATTTGGAAAAAGCAGTCACACTTCAAATCAACGGTTGAAAGTGTCTCACCTGATCCAATGGAGCAGAGTAAAAGTGTTGACGATTGTTGATGCATAGGAAAGTCTATCGACCTAAATATTATATGCTTAAATAATATTAGCAATTTAATATACTACTTAATTTTACGATTATTATATCAAGTGCTAATCTTCTACCTAATTCCCAAATAGGTCAACCATAATAATATTATATAAATTAAATTATTTTATTTTCTAAAATGATAAATTATTTACATATTCCATATTAAATAATTAATTATTACATAACAACTATTTTAAAACTAAATTTTAGTAAATTTAATAAAATTCTTACCACATATTCCTAAATAATTTTATTTCACCAACAACTAATTTTGAAGGGTTTACCCTCAACATTGATGCATCAAATCCATTGGTTTCTCACCTTGTCCTGATAATGAACCACATTAGTTTGTTCCCAACCTCCACGCAATCCTTACAATGTGATTAATCTAAAAGACTATTCTTTACATCATAGATCACAAAAATTGAGATCTAACAATAATAAAAAGATTTACAAAATTAAATGAAACATTTTAATATTATAATTTTATAAAATTTGTGACACTATTAAATTTAGATTTTTTTAGATTATTACTAATAAGAATGAATCAAGAATATTTTTTATTCAATTTCCAAAATAATTATAATAAAAAAAAAAATATTCTAAAATAACAATAAATAGATTAACAATTTTATTATATTTAATAACTAACTCTTATAATTTTCTATCCATATTTTTGCATAGAAAATCAAGTACATTATTTTTTTGCATTAAAAAAAAATACTAAATAATGAGACAACATATTACACTCGTTAATTGTTTAATTTGTATTTTTAAATACATAAATAATTTTAAAACCAAAAAGCATTTTATACCATTCAGACAAATTCCTTTAGACAAAATCCAAAAAATATTAAAAAGTAACATAATCGTATAACATTTGAACGAAATCTGCTAGAATATTTAGGAGATAATTCATGCCCTTCACAAAATGGGGTACGGACCGATAAGTTGATAAGAAAGCCATATTTTGTGTGAAAAAGTAAATAATTTCTTTTTTCTCTATTTAATGCTCTCACATGATGACATCCATCATCGAAATTTTATCTTGAAATTTTTTGTTGTTCAATGGGATGCCTATCATGGTGGACCCTATGAAGTCAGGCTAGGGTTTTCTGGTCGCTGAAACGTGAAAGAGTTATTTCAAATCCTCCCATAGTCAATAGTCTTTACCATATTTCAATGGTACACTATCTCGATCTTATTATTTTGTTTAATTAATTCCCACAACTATAGAATATTCATACATGATGCACCATCTGTTTAATACAGTTTCTTTGCCCTTTATCCTATAAGCCAGAATATTTGGGAGACAACGACGTCTCTAAGGGATGGGCCTGCGCGAGCCTTACAGCGAAGCAGCAATCCTTCCCATATCTCCAGCTAATGCTCAATACTGAAACATGAAAGAGTTATTTCAAATACTCCCATAGTTAGTAGTCTTTACCATATTTCAATGCTACAACAGTAATGTCATATGACACACTATCTGAATCTTGTTTCAGTCAATAGCCTTCACCATATTTCAATGCTACAAGCGAGTAATGTCATGTGATACACTATCTCTATCTTATTATTTTGTTTAATTAATTTCCATAACTATAGAATATTCATACATGATGCACCATCCGTTTAATACAGTTTCTTTGCCCTTTATCGTAGAAAGCAGAATATTTGGGAGACAACGACGTCTCTAAGGGATGGGCCTGCGCCAGCCTTACAGCAAAGCAGCAACCCTTCCCATACCTCCAGCTAATGCTCACATGCAGATGGCGTTGATCCTGGGATTTTATTTTGAATTTTGCTTCGTTCAATTCCCAGACAAGGACCGCCAGATCGCCGAAACGCGAGAGCACTAACTACGTTATATTATATTCCACATCGTCAGTCGCTGGTCCCGAACGTCAAGCCGAGTGACTTGACAATGTCCCTTTTATTCTTGAACGTCACAGTTACGTTTGATGGCACACCTTCCTATATTACCCGCCTTTAACATGGTAGGAATTTTTTATTATGTTTTTTTAACTAGGTTGTGTGCGTTCTAAGATTATCTTTACCCACCCTTATTTTTAATATGGTTGGACAAAAAAATATAGTTGGATTTTTGTTTATTGAATTTCAAATCACTTTTTTTTACTCTAAAATATAATAACAAAAAAAATTCAGATCATTTTTGCTCTACTCTCTAATGAATAGTAATTAATTGTCTTTTTCACCTGGAAATAGTTTCTGTTAAATTGATAACAAAAATTTAATAAAAGTATAATTTTTTTAATATATAATAAAAATTTAATAATTTAAAAAATTCTTATCCTATTCGAATTTCATATTTATATTTGTGATGTAATAAATTTCTAAAAATAATAAAAGAAAAGGGAAAAACTCTTGCATCGAAAGAAAATGGAAAGAATCTTGCACTGAAACGACCCCAGTATTGCATTTTAAATCTGTTGAAACTTTCATGTGAAAACTTTTCATAGAAATTATTAACAATTTTTACAAAATTTCAAAGAAATGAATCTGTGAACTTATTAAGGAATCATTCAGACACTATATTCTAGAATTTTCCTGGAGCTTATCGAGCCCCATCTTATTCGTTCACTTAGTGCTACCATGAATCCTTGACCTTAGATGCGCGACTACTTTTTCCATCACTAACATCAACAACTAAGTTTTGACCAAATCAATTCATGCTCACCATAAACACGATTGATCTTTTCAGGGGTCTATATAAAGAGGCTCAGAATGGTAACGCAATATAAATCAATCTGGTATTGCGTTCGATAACAATATCAGTCAATCCAGAGCGTAGTAATGGCCTCCATGGAGATACGCAAACTTCTGGCTATTGTTCTTTTGCTGCATAATCTGCTTCCTATCGCTATGGGTATGGAAGCGCTTTTGGAATCCAGAATTGCTTAAACTTGTTTTGTTTATGAAAATTATTAGGCATAACATAACATTCTTCTATTTGTGTGCATCTGTGTGCAGGAGCGAACGGCCATATCTTGAGGGAATACATAGGCGCCTTCAGCAACGGCGTGAAATTTTCAGATGTGCCAATCAATCCGGCGGTGGAGGTCCACTTCATTCTCTCATTCGCCATCGATTATACGACCGGATCCGCTTCCCCTTCTCCCACAAACGGAAAGTTCAACATCTTCTGGGACACCGGCAGCCTGACTCCCAAGGCCGTGCAGGCCATAAAGGCCCAACACAAGAACGTGAAGGTGGCGCTGAGCTTAGGCGGGGATAGCGTGGGCAACGGTCACCCTGTCCAGTTCAAGCCATCCTCGGTGTCTTCGTGGGTTAACAACGCTGTCACGTCGCTGTCGAAGATAATCAAAGAATACCATCTCGATGGCATCGACATCGACTACGAGCATTTTCAGGCCGACGATAACACGTTTGTAAATTGCATCGGGCAGTTGATCACGCGGTTAAAGCAGAGCAAAGTCATCTCCTTCGCGTCCATCGCCCCCTTCGAAGACAGGGGCGCTGTGCAGTCCCATTACACAGCGTTATGGGGCAAATACGGGCACGTGATTGACTACGTTAACTTCCAGTTCTACGCGTACGATGCCAGCACCACGGTTTCTCAGTTCATCCAGCACTACAATACTCAGGCATCTCTGTACAAGGGAGGGAGAATACTGGTTAGTTTTAGTACAGATAATGGCGCTGGAGGTCTCTTGCCCGATCATGGGTTCTTTCGGGCATGCAAGATGCTGAAGCAGAAGGGGGAATTGGAGGGCATCTTTGTGTGGTCTGCAGACAATTCAAAGTCTAATGGCTTCAAATATGAAAAGCAAGCAGAAGCTCTTTTGGCGGGACTGGATTGATTTGATAGCCGCTACTTATCATAGCGAATCATCACTCAGTCAGACGATGCCCTATAATAACTAAAGGAATAAATATTTGGGTTCCAATTGCATTGTAACCGCCAGCCTTGGAATTTCAAATTTACTTCGCCTATTTACTGAAAATTTGGTCGGTTGTTTTTTCTCCCTTTTCATTTTACGCTTACGCTTATTGTAAGTTAATGAATGGAATGGATAAGTCAGCGAAAGTTAATGAACATTATATAAAAGAACATTATTGCGTAAGTTAGTGAACGTTATGCATAAGTCCGCGAAAGTTAATGAACATTGTGCAAACAAAAATAACAGTAATTTTATGATAGAAAAAATGTTTTAGAGCTTGGTAAATTGTAACGATTTGAATATTGAAATGCTCCAATACTTGCCCAAACCGAAAGATGCATGCAAGCCACGTGCTACACTTGGTACACACCAGGAAGGCGATTACGTACCCCGGTGAAGGAAATTGAACCTTGTTACCCTTACGCTGATATACTGCTCGGGAGCCATAGTGCCGGTTCTGCTGCTGGTCGTGTATGTCCTGATCCTAGCTCTCTGGTTTGCCTAGAATCCACTCCTAGGTTCATGTCGTGCTTGCAATAAAGTCATCGTGCCAGGCTGGATTTCTAGTGTACCGTGTTTGCAATGGTCCCAGTTCGACCTTACATTTAAATTAGCAGCAAGCTGTAGTTTTGCAGGTGGTGGTCCTTCTGATTGTAGAGACTCAGGTTCGTTTATTTTTTATCAGTTTGGTATCGTTGGGCCGAAATCTGCGTTGTGACTAAATGCAGAATAAGTCGCGCAAGCGTCGTTCAGCAGAAAGTAACAATGCACAGGATTCTAGCCAAGAGGAGTCCACAGTCAGTAATGGAGATAAACAGCGGGCGCTAAGAGTTCATGGAAAGCGGCACCCTGTTTACAGAGGCCTGAGAATGCGGTCTTGGGGTAAATGGGTGTCGGAGATTCGAGAGCCCAGGCTTGCGGCAGGTCAACTATGGTTTTACAGACAGCAGCAAGTGCTATCTGCCCAAATCTGTTTTCGAGCTTCAAGTTGTGCAGTCTTTAGAATTGTCCTCTGTCAATTGTTCAAAATGTGTGTCTGATGCAATGTCTTGAACGCCTAAAAATTGTTTCACGAAGATCGGAGGAGAAGTTTTAAACAGCAGTTGCCGAATTCATTTTGGCAGAGAAAAGTTTTATGATCCCCAGTTCTGGTCGCTTGCAGATAAAACGCACAGGAAAATGACATTAAAGCTTGTCATAGTCTTGGCGGTTCTTGGAGTAGTGCTTGGCACTATAAAAAGTTGCAGAAAAAGTACAAAATCGAAATCGAGCAGCTAGAGACTCTTCTCCCTTCAAATTTCTCATGATTTCCATGTTTTCAGTGTGAATTTGAGATTTTCTTGGCAAATTTTCTTGAATTTGAGATTTTCTTGGCAAATGTTATTTTTCTTCATCATAATCTGTAGTTCCAGAAGCAGGAGCAAGGCCAGAAATGGATCATCAAAAGTTTAACTACATGCATTACATGTGTAGGCTGAAGCATGATGACCCACGCCATTTCCCCCTGCACACGACACTACCTCCTGCCTCCACGTTTTCATCTGCATGTAAGCATTCACAAGGTTTTCGGTGGGATAGGATGATGAGTAGCAGGCTATTGAAACTGCACTAATGATTTGGGTGCATAACCACCAGCAGAGGCATTATAGACATAGGCAAAGACAAAGGTTGCAGAGCCTAGTGAATTGAAACATTGAGCAGCGGAGCCAGCATCCTTGCTAGTTCCAGATACAGCTCCAAGGCCAGTAGTTGTCTAGTCCAGGTAATCTCATTAATCTCTTAATTGTTTTCAAACCCACTGCTATCTTATCAAGTAATCATGTTATGATCAGTTTCACATTAATAAATTCAATTTTCTACAGGGATCTCTTGACGATTACACAAGCCTACTGGAGGCAATTAAGTTGGTGGATGTAGTGATCTCCACAGTAGGCGCAGCGCAGGTAGCAGATCAGTTCAGTATTATCAATGCTATCAAAGAGGTTGGCACTATTAAGGTATCAGGAGCTGCTCTAAAATAGCTATGCATTGGATTTGTTTGCTTGATCGATAATATAATCTCCTTATCATATTTTAATCAATGGAAAATTTGATATTACATGATGATACAGAGGTTTTTGCCATCTGACTCCGGGACTGTTGAGGAAGAAGAAATAGGGTTGGAGCCTGTAAAGAGTATGTTCTAGCTAAAAGCCAAACTCCGCCAGAAAATTGAAGCACAAGGCATTCCCTACACATATATGGCCTGCTACTATTTTGCAGGGCATTTCGTTCCAAACCTGGGACAGACTTGTTTTCTATTACAGTGGTCAATTTCATATTGTTTTCTACTACAGAGGTCAATTTCATATTGTTTTCTATTACAGTGGTCAATTTCATATTGTTTATCAAATATTTTTCAAAATAAAATCGTTACATTCTGCCGATAAATAGCACACAACCTTGGCATTCTTACAAAAGTAAAATCCTTTGATCGGAAAATGATATGGCGAGCAGTAGGATTCTGATAATTGGTGGAACAGGTTCCATTGGTCGCTATATTGGGAAAGCTAGTATTGCTAATGGCCATCCCACATTTCTTCTGGTCAGAAAATCCACGGCTTTTGATCCTGAGAAAGCCTAACTCCTCGAGTCCTTCAAGGCCTCAGGAATAACTCTAGTCCAGGTAATCTCATTAATCTCTTAATTGTTTTCAAACCCACTGCTATCTTATCAAGTAATCATGTTATGATCAGTTTCACATTAATAAATTCAATTTGCTACAGGGATCTCTTGACAATTACACAAGCCTACTGGAGGCAATTAAGTTGGTGGATGTAGTGATCTCCACAGTAGGCGCAACGCAGGTAGCAGATCAGTTCAGTATTATCAATGCTATCAAAGAGGTCTTATTTCAGGTAACTTTGCGACTTAATTTTGATTGAAATTTGGCAAGATTTGTTTCGCAATTTTAAGTTTCAACGCTTGCAGATATTGAGTACTGTGGACTGTCTTAAATGACAGATAAGTGAGTTGTTGTTAACTGCGGCAACGTTTTTGCACGCGGTAAATGGCCAGCTCGGCAGATCTAAAACAGTTAGAGAATGGAGTTCGAGTTTCTTAATTAGATTGATAATCAGTTTTGCATGGTTATTGAATCTGTGTCTGCAAAAACGAAGTGACAATTTTTGTCAGACAAGGATAGAATCTACAATATGTAAATGAAATAGTAGCTTGTAACTGTAATGAGTATTCTAACTTGTAGCAATTATAACATAAAATATGACATTGTGAGACTGAAATTTTTGCATAATTAATGAGTATTTTGCTTTAAATGTAACTATTGAGCATCCAACATTCTGCAGAAAGTGTTTGAGTCAATTTTTATACTAATGCGATCTGTTTGATGGTCGTTTTTATTTGAAATCAGCGAAGATGAATGGAGGGTGTGTTTAGAGATTGCAACATTCTTCTCGGGGTGGAGAAGGTTCAGAACAAAAGAACAATGGGCCTGGTAGAAAAGAACAAGAAGATGAGAATCAGAGTATGGCCCAACGACGTCTTCTGAGATTTCAATACCGTAACCTCAAGAGCTCAATTGCTGGTAAAGTTACCAAAAATTCTCTATTCTTTCTTTAAATGTTAAATTATGGTAAAACCATTTAAATGTGTGTGCCAAGGTCATCAGTATACTTTCATGTAATGCAGAGGAAAGGGAAGAAATATTAAAGACAGACACAGACAAATTTGAGTCTCTTATCCATAGATTAAGATGATTCTATTCTAGATTTTATTGCAGGACTAAAATCATCACCTGTGCAGGTTTGACCTCTCTGTCTGTACTATGTAGAAGAGGCACAGTGTGATCCTGGACTAAAGAATATGCGTTCTGTAGTTGAACCAGCGTCTCCACCCACAGCAGATAGCAGCAGCATGGCAGACTCCCACGCAGGTCGGAAGCTTTCCCCTTATTCAAGCATTCAAGCTCTCCTCTTATCAAGATGCGATCACCGCCCCTATGCACGACAGCACATATGCTCGACACCAGCTGACAACTTCAACCATGGGCACCTCAACAACAACATGCATGCACACTTGCGAACTTGCTTTAGCTTCTATCCATTATATCCATTATAGCATTAAATGTTAGGGAACTAATGCTATCTTTGCGATAGCATTAGTTCATGCAGGCGACAGTGTTTTAATCCATTGCAATTGTCCAAACTCCTTCCGAACTCCTTTCCTAACTTTTCAGATGGTATACCTCGATCTGAGGCCAAATAAGACGAAGATTTATTTGATTGGTTAAAAGCACGTGAAAGTGTAATTGAAATTTTAAAAAATGCATTGGTGATTGTGTCATGCCAAAATACTTTGGGTTAAGTTGAAATGTGCTTAAAGATGAGCATGGATTACCGTGTCAAACTAATGCCCACCGACCAAACCGATTACTTAGTCCTGCAGCCTGAAGGGGCCGGACTATTAAGATAGTAAGGTTGGCCGATTAATCCACATAATAACACAACGGAGCATATGTTTTAAAATATTCGACTTTGAGACATTTCACAATTAAAATTCCCCTCCAATTATATGATTGTACTGGTGAACGCATAACGGGTGGCTGTTTTCATCCAGATTTTTACAATTAATTAATATATATATTATATATTATTTATTAATTAATTAATTTTTTTTTATAATGATATATTATGTTAATAATTTATTCATTAATGAAAACATTTAATATAATATATTTATATATATTTTTTATAAATTTGATATTAAAAATCATTTTAAAAAATTAGTTAGAATTTGTTTCATTTCCGATTAAATGTAAAAATAAGATTGTTAACGCCAGTATTTCATATATTTATTATATAATTATTTTTTTCCAAATTTCATGTATTATTTTATGAATTTTGGAATTTAGTTGAAAGATAAAATTATTGTCTAGCTATTAAAATAAATATGATATCAATAAAAAAAAAGAAAAATTAAATTTATAAATTAATTATATTTTTTTACTTTATATGTGAGATAATTAATTTCACTAAAACACTTAATAACTTAAAAGGTTAATTGGGTTAGTTGAATTTTCTCTATTTATTTTTTGTTGTTTGTTTCCTTGTCTTACCTCTAGGTTATTTAACTTATTTTAAATGATGAGAAGATTTGTTGACTCCATTCTGATTTTGAATCGTATCTCGGTATATTCTGTATATTTTCGCCTCTACATTCTTTGCCATGGTATGAAGGAGGGAAGTTGCATAAGACTCCGAAAGAAAGCCACATTTGAAATTAATCTGTAATCATAGAAAAAGAACAGAGCTCGAGAGTAGCTCAAGGACGATAGATCAAAGATTCATCTATAATCATAAAAAAAAAAGAGAAAAGGTCGAGAGTAGCTCGAGGACGAGAGATTGAAGTGAATAAGAAGGCAATTGCACTTTTTTTTTAAATTTGCAGAGACCATGGCAATCTCAAAGAGGAAAATTGAGTGCTGAGCGAATCATTGCACTATGCAAAGAGAAAAAATAAAAGTGATGCAATGCACTTTATTATGTGTGATGAGCTCAGCACATTCTTCAAAAGACGGAAGTGTGATGAAGATACAAAATTGATGGAATAAAAAGAATTGTGATCCAACGTAGTTTGTGTATGTCAAGGAGTGGGATGATATGATTATAGCATAACATTATAAATAGAACACGGAAATTCCAAAAGGCATAACCTATCTCTCTACTCACTGAGAGGATCTAACCCAGACTTAGTCAAAATTTTCCTTTTCTTGAACCCATATTTTTCTTGCACAATTCCTTAAGAGATTATGCCCTCATTATTTAGGAAATTCTCCAAAATGAATTGTACAATTCCCATGGTTGATTAGATGACTACATGCAACAACTGTACACTCAAGACTAGTCTACTACTAATGTTACACTACCTTGGAATTTCCACCACAACCATGGAATTCGAAATCTCTACATGCACTAGATATTTTGGGTTGATTGATCAGTTAACTGGATGATCACTGAGTTTGACTAAAGTCCCACTGCAGAACTAAACTTGCACTAGTTCCTCCAAAAGTTGGAACTAGTTTAACTGAAAACAACCTAAGATAATTGATCTTCATTTCTATAAATGATAAACCACACATTCTTAACTAAACTCTAAATCATCCAAATATAGTTTACTGAGTAAATGAGCTGACACCTACCATGTCAAACAATTTAAAAGCATCCAAGTTGTCTGCTGATGTGGAAATTCAAATTTTCTCAATTTAATAAAGGAAAAATCTAATTGAGAATTTCTTGCTACAATTTTCAACACTTCCTCCCATCAAGAAAGGGATTATCAACCACCCCTATACTTCACCTTTGGAACTCAAAATTCCCTCTTGACAAGGCCTTTGCCAAAATGTCAGCATCTTGTTCCTCTACCAGAATTTACTGTAATAACATTATCTACCTCTGCACACAGTCTTGTAAATGGTGATAATGAATATTTATATGCTTCTATTGAGCGTGAAAAACAAGATTTTGAGATAGATTGATGTAACTATTATTATCATGGATGATTACACCTAGATCCATCATCTAACTGAACATTCATATTGCCTCACATGTTTCTTAAATTGTAGCCATGTATTCTACTTTTATCGAGCAATGCCCGATAGATTTTTGCTTCCTATTGTACCAAGAAACCATTGTAGACCCAACACTCAAAATTCCACCTAATGTACTCTTTCAATCTGATGGATTCCCCACCCAATCTACATCATTGATTCCACACAACTTCACTCCCTTTGTCCATTTGTACCATACTCCAAACTAGGTAGTGCCTTTGAGGTACCGTAAAACATGCTTAGCTGCCTTCCAAAATAAGTTGGTTGGCCTAACAATATATTGTCTCAACTAGTTGACTACATAATCCATATATGGTAGTGTTTTCACAAGATACATGACTTAACCCAATAATTGTTGATAAATGGTAGCATCAAGTTCCTCACCCGAAGTGGCATCCTCCTTCCTCTAGTTGGTTGCTAGAGGTGTCTCCATGGGTTTTCAAATATTAATGTGGAACATTTCTAGTGTATCATTTGAATAATTTTCTTGAGAGACATGTAGTTTCCCATTGCCTTTCCATACTTCCAAGTCGACGAAGTAGTGAATGAGACCCATGTCCTTCATTTCAAATTCTCTTGCAAAGTTGTCCTTGCAAGATCTAATAAAGTACTCATCGGAAGTTAAAATAAAATCATCAACATATAAGAAAATAAGGTGCACTTTAACTTCTACCAATATTTGATAGAGGATGGCATCTACCTCACTTTTGGTGAAGCCCAAACCAGTGAGGTAGTTATTGATCTTGGTGTACCAATCACAGGGTGCTTGTTTGAGGTTGTACACAACTCGCTTGAGTTTGCACACATGAGACTCCATATCGAAAGTCTCAAAGCCTTTTGGTTGCTAGATGTACACCTCCTCCTCAAGAACTCCATTGAGGAATGATATTTTTACATCCATTTGGTGGATCTTCCACCCCATCTCTCGAGCCAAAGAAAGAATTCATCTAATGGATGAGTACCTTGATACAAGAGAAAATGTCTCCTCATAAGCAATTCCTTCAACTTGAGAATAAATATTGGACACAAATATGGCCTTATACTTCTCTATTATTTTGCCTTATCATTGCTTAACCTTGAATATCTATCACCAACCCACAACTCATTTATCTACTGCTATTTGAACCACTCCCCAAACACTTTTCTTTATAATGGATTCGTATTCCTCCACCATTGCATCAACCCATACAAGTTTCTCTACTACTTCATCGAAGCAGTATGGCTTAGTATCTACTAGCTCAGTCATTAGAGCCATGTAGCCATTTTACCAATCGAGTGAACTTCTTTGCCTACGAAAATTTGCAAGAGCACCCACATTCTCCCTCACATTGTACACAAGTCTCTCAGCATCCCTAGTTCTTTTTCTACCTTCTCTAGATTGTTTTGCTTGAGTGGTTGTCCCCACTATGTACTCCTTGATTTATGGATACTCCACAACTTCTTTAGGTTCCTCCTTTGGAGCTAAAATCTCCTCCTATGGTGGGATCTAAAGCTCCCTCTCACAAGATCACCACATCACTTTCTCCTCATCAAAGTTTACATCCCTTTTCACAACTGTCATTATGAGGGATGGAAAGTACACACAATAGTTGTTGGGAGTTTCCTTATAGCACACAAATACCCCCAATTCTATTGTGAGCTCTAACTTCTTTCTTGATTCTTTAGAGACATGACAGTAAACAGAGGATCCAAAAATCTTAAAGTGCGACAGATTTGGATTTCTGCCCGAGAAAGCCTTCGCCAATGTAATCATGCCTAGAATCTAATGAGGACTCAGATGATAAAAATATACAACTGTGTTGCATGCCTCAACCCACAAATGTAGTGGTAGGCCTTGGTCATGCAAAATTTCCCTCATTTCTCCCACAATGCTAAGATTCTTTCCCTTAGCCGCCCCATTCTGTTGTGGCTAGTGGGGTGTTGTAAACTCTTGTCAAATGGCCTCTTTTGCACATAAATATTTATATTCATTCAACACATACTCACCTCCATTATCACTCCTAAGAGCCTTCACCTTCTTGTTGATTTCTTTCTCAACCAGTTCCTTGAATTCGACGAACTTGGATAATGTCTCATCCTTCTTTTGCATGAAGACAATCCAACACTTCTGTGGGAAGTCGTCAATAAAAATGATATAGTATTTGTGTGTAGTAGTGGTGGTTGTCGATAAAGGTCCACGAATATCACAGTCGATCATTTCCAAGACTACATGTTCTTTTCTATCCCGATCATGGAATGTGGATTTTGTGTAAGTCCCCAAAGTACATCCTTTGCATACATCATGCTGCTGAAGTGCTACTTTGGGGAGGCCTGTGGTTATCTGTTACATAATCTTCAGGATGCCATGATGCAAATGTCAATGTATTATGTGCCAAAGTTCACAAATATCTTGACTCTACACCTTCTCCACCTTTGTACTTAATGCAGCACAATCTTCCACATCTAGCTTATATAAGTTCCCCATACGAACTCTAATCTGCTTTGCTTGTCCTATGGATATCTATCTTAGGAATGCCTTTCCTTTGCTAAATATCACATCAAAACCATGGTCTTCCAAAACTGCAATAGAGATGAGATTTTTCTTTAGGTCTGGAACGAACATGACATCCTTGAGCTTTAGAGGGGAGGCTAGCTCCCTCTGAAAGGTGAATGTACCAACCACGGTCGCACAATACCTTTCATCATCTCCCAGCTTAATGTCCATATAAAAATATTCTTCCTTTAGCTAAGTGAAAATATCTTTAATCCCTATCATGTGTAACGATGCACCTGAGTCCAAGTACCACACACTCCCCATCATTGTGTTAGACATGCATGTAATGAGGGTAAATTGAAGCCCAAACTTTGAATCCAGGGCTTCACCTACCGCTCCTCCTCAGGACTTCTTGCTTGCTTTTTTTGTGGACACTTTGTGGCATAGTTCCAAAATTCATGAGAATGGAAGAATTTAATTTGGGACAAACCTTTCTTCTTTCCCCCTTTGATGGAATCTAGTTTGGATTGATATTTCTTCCCTTTTCCCTTCTTTCCCTTTCCATCGAATCCAATTTTTTCTTTATCCTCACCCTTGGATGATGTCCCATCTCTAGTATTCCACCTTATTTCATTCTCTACTAAATCAAAGCATAATCGTTGCCGATTCAGTAGCTTCTCCCTCCTGTCCATTAAATCTTGGTAGCTATGCTAGCTCTTTGGAAGTGTTAGGTAGTTATAATACTAGTGATTCCCCCATTACTATTGTCACTGTAGCACTTATTTTTATTGTGGTGCCCCTATTGTGCCCATATTGTTATTATTGTGCCCCATAGAATCCGTGATTTGGACTTAAACAGGAACACAACAAAATAAAGAGATAACCATATACACAAATATGCAGCGGAAATAATACTTCATTTCATTAATGAAAAATACTGAAATATGCTTACAAATAGAGTTGAAAATAAACTAGCTAGGGCGATGGTAGCTTATCTCTAAGAAGAGATGTGGTGGCTACATGCCTCTGAACTCTGTTACAATGAAGCTTGAAGACCTATTTATTGTTGAGCAACAATGGAAAGCCCTTCACATCCCAAAACCTAACCCTAGAAGATGAAACTCCAAATTGTGGGCCCCGTTTGGGTAAATTGGTACATCAATTTCCCAGGGGCGTAACTTTGGCATACAATCTTTGTTTGATGCATACGATAGCTCATTAGAAAGATATATCTTAGAACTACCACTTGGGAAGTGCAACATGGTCGACGGACACATGTTACCCCCAGATTTCCCAAAAAAAATCGTTTAGGGCCTCAAAACGGCTCCGGAAGTTCAGAACCTGAAAAAAACTACTAAAAAAAGTAAATTGTGCTACAACTACGGAAATTGAAAAACTGAAAGAGAGAGTTACGGGGGTCCAAATGGGATAGGTGGGTGGCCACCAACATCCACCTGGATCAATCCCACTATTGTTATTTTTGTGCCCTTATATTATTATTGTTAGGTCAACATTAGTTATATTATGACCCCTTAGACTCCTATATATTGGAAGGAGGTTCTATCATTTGTATCATCCAAGAATTGTTCATTTGTGTAATTTAAAGGAGGTATCCCCCTTGAAGAGGCTGATTTCAAATTCGTTTATCTATCTTTTCTATTTTTTTTTAGTTGGTTTCATAACATTTGGTATTAGAGCTTTGGATTATATGGTTTTGCTACTCCAAGTAGGTAATCATGGAATATTCACTATAATTTTTTTATGTGACATTTCAGAAGCTAAAAACAAACCCCATTTGATCCAAAAGTGCTCTAAACCTCGGGTCCGCATTTCAAATCTTTTCTCACTATATTTTCAGAGATATGATCCAAGGATGTTAGGGGTTTTGTAGGATCCTCAATACTATCTCAAAGAGGTGACCTAAGGAAAATTGTCATAAATTATTTTCTGAGAATCATATTGAAATTTTGTAAGAAATTATAGAAAGAGAATGGCCTATAGTTTTCCGTGTATCGGTTTCAGGTCCTAGTGTCAAAACAGTGACACTTGGGTCTCTGTATAGGTTCGCTCTACTCATCCATCTTATAATCAAGTCATCGTGAGAGATTTGGCATAACTCTTCCTTGGAGAATCCATTCTTAATCAGACTTGTTGGGTAGAAAGAGGACTCACAAGGCTATTGCAGAAAGCAATTTTAGACCTTCGAGTTCTGAAATTGTAGAGATACAACAGATTCAATATCGAGCTCCTACAAATTAAAAAAAGGTGTGTAGTTTTTTTAAATTTTTGCATAAGTTTGGTTTGAAAAATTACTTTGAAGAAATTCAAGGGGAATAGTGAAGAATTATTATCATTAATTGATGCCCCATAGAAAGAAAATGGAGACACCTATTAAGAAACCTGAAATCTCTAGCATGATGCATGAAGAAGGGGAAGAAATGCAACATGATATATCAAAATTACTAGACCAAGTGCAACAAAATTCACTCACAAAAATTAACAAAAGCTAAGATGGATGGTTTAAAGAAAGACATAGAGGCTAAGATGTATGTCATGGAAGCTAAGATAGATGGTTTAAAAAAGGGCATGGAAGCTAAGATGAATGGTTTAAAGAAAGGTGTAGAAGCTAAGATGGATGGCGTGGAAGCTAAGATGGAAGATTTGAAGACAAATTTGACAAAGTTTCTACAAGAAATGTTTACTAATGGCGAAAAGGTAGTAAAGGAGACTCATGATGAGAACAAAATAAATGTTTATCATGATTTCATAGAGTCTAACATTGGATCGAATACCCAACATGTTCCAAAGATCGATATGACTAAGTTTGATGGCAATGATCCTGTAACATGGATACTACAGATGGATCAATATTTCAATCTCCATAATGTGCAAAAAACAAAAAAGGTACGCATTGAAACTTTATATTTGGAAACAAATCAGTTTGCATGGTATATATGGCTTTGCCGTAGTAAACAAATTGTCACTTGGAAAATTTTTACAGATGAAATGATATCACATTATGAGGATACAAAAAGCAATGATTTTTTTATCCAATTGATAAATCTCAAACAAAAGGGGTCAATGATGGAGCACATTGAGGACTTCCAAAAATTGAATATAAGGGTAAAATATATTCCATAGGAGCATAAGATTGATCTATACATAATGAATTACAAGGATAGTATCGAACGTGAGGTTCGGCTTTGGGAACCTCATTCATTGGAGAAGGCATTCAGGTTGGAAAGAAAAATTGAAAGCAAAATTATGGAAACAAGGAAGCCTACCACTCACAATTATAAAGATGTAAGTGTTGTTGCTCCTGCCCTTCAACAACCTACAAGATTGTCACCACAACAATTGTGAGAAAAAAGAGAAAAGGGGCTTTGTTATAGTTGTGATAGAAAATACATTAAAGGTCATAAGTGTTCTGAGAAGAAATTATTTTACATAGATTGATAAGAGGAGGAAGAAAAGGAAGAAGAAATGTCAAAAGAAGAGGATATACACCAAGATAAAACCCTAGAGAAAGAAGAAATGAATTTGACTATATCTTGTAATGCATTGGATGGAATTAGTACTCCTCAAACTATCAAGATAGAAGGGCATATCAAGAAGAAAAAGGTAATATTGTTGATTGATTCGGGCAGTACCCATAATTTTATTCATTGTACGATATCCAAATAATTGAATTGCTTCCTATATCCAACACCAGAGTGTCAACTGATGGTTGGAAGTGGAGGAACAATAAATTTATCTAGAAGATGCCATAATATCAAGCTATCGATGGGAGAATATGTATTGAATATCCCAATGTTTTCCATTGAAATGGACGGTTGTGATGTTGTACTAGGAGTCCAATGGCTACAATCCTTGGGTACAATACCTTTTAGTTTTCAAGAACTCTTCATGAAATTTCCTTGAGAAGGAAAGAGAGTTGAATTAAAGTGTATCGGAGGGAAACCGAGAAAGATAATCAACTCTAACGTAATGACAAAGCTTCTAAAGAAAGAACAATGAGGTATAATTGCACAATTATGTTCACTAGAGTTTCCCACATTGAAATCATCGATTTCTCAAGGTATCCAAAAAGGCTGGGACAGTCATTCCAACGTATTTGAGACTCCCAAAGGCCTCCCACCTATTGGTGATCATGATCATGCTATTCATTTGATTCCAGGAAGTGTTGCTCCAAACATAAGGCCTTACAGATATCCCTATGCCCAAAAGAGTGAAATTGAATGTATGGTTGCAGAAATGGTAGAGGCTGGTATAATTCAAACTAGTCAAAGGTCTTTCTCTACTCTAGTAGTATTAGTTAACAAGAAGGATGGATCATGGTGCATGTGTCCAGATTATAGCGAGCTAAAGAAGCTCACTATTAAAGATAAATTTCCCATTCCTACCATTGATGAATTATTGGATGAATTGCATGGATCAATTTACTTCACCAAGTTGGATCTTCGTTTAGGATATCATCAAATCAAAATGAAGACTGAATACATTCTGAAAACAACATTTACAACTCATGAGGGTCATTATGAATTTTTAGTCATGCTTTTTGGCCTTACTAATGCAGCTTCTACATTTAAAGGTTTGATGAATTCCATTTTCAAACCCTTCCTTAGAAAATTTGTGTTAGTATTTTTTGATGATATACTACTCTTAAACAAGTTTTAGGAAGGCTCATGTTCAACATGTTGACAAGGTGCTCAAACTGTTGGAGGAGAAATAATTATATGCAAAAATCCCAAATGTTTCTTTGGAGTATAAGAGGTGGAATATCTAGGTCATATTGTATCTCATGAAGGTGTTAAGGTAGACCCTAGCAAAATTAAAACCATTAAGGAATGGAAAATCCCCACATCCATAAAGCATATGTGAGGATTTCTTGGATTGATGGGGCATTATCGCAATTTTGTTAATAATTATGGGAGAATAGTAGCACATATAACAACGTTATTGAAGAAAGATGCATTTTCATTGACTCCAGAAGCAGCGAAGGCATTTGAACATGTTAAAAAGGCAATATGCCAAGCACAAGTCTTAGCTACACCAGACTTGACAAAAACCTTTATTGTGGAATGTGATGCCTCAGGAAATGGAATTGATGTTGTTTTAATGCAAGAAGAAAGACTCATTTCTTTCTAAAGTCATCCAATCAAAGGAAAGTATTTACACAAAGCTATTTATGAGAAGGAAATGTTGGCAATACTACATGATCTTAAGAAATGGCGAACCTAACTAATGGGAAGACCCTTCTAGGTAAAAACAGATCATGATAGTCTTAAATATTTTTTAGAAAAAATATTATCTTCAAAAGAGTAGCAAAAATGGGTCACAAAGATGTTGGGTTATGACTTTGAAATCATCTACAAAAAATGCAAGCAAAATGTCGTGGTAGATGCACTCTCAAAAAAGGATGAGGATGTGGAAGCATTTCTTTGTGCCATTTCTATTATCCAACTAGATTGGATAAATGAAGTAAGGGATGAATGGAAGAATGACGAAGTGTGGGCACTCATTCAAAAGTTACAACAAGATCCCAGTAGATCTCATACATTTACCTGGAAAAGTGATTCTTTATGGTACAAAGATTGGTTATACCTATGTAAGAATCCCTAACTATTCTTAGGGAATTTCACACCTCTCCCTTGGGAGGGCACTCAGGATTTCTAAAAGCTTACCACAGGCTTAAGAAGGATTTTTTTGAGATAGCCTTAAATCAGATATTCAAAAGTTTGTGGCAAAATGTTTGGTTTTCCAGCAGAATAATGTTGAAACAATTAAGACCCCAGGTCTATTACAACCTTTATCCATTCCAAGGAAACATTGGGAGGATGTTTCAATGGATTTCATCATAGGTTTACCCAAGTCCGAAGGGAAGAGTGTTATCACGGTAGTAGTTGACATACTTACCAAGTATGCACACTTTTGTGCATTATCTCATCCATTTAAAGCAAGTACAATTTCTACTGCATTTATGAAAACAATTCAAAAAGCTACATGGAAACCCAAAGATTATTGTAAGCAACAGAGATCCCATTTTCACTCGAAATTTTTGGACAAAATTATTTTCTTGTCTTGGTACTTAGTTAGCCCATATCTCATCTTATCATCCTCAATATGATGGGCAAACTGAGATAGTAAACAAGTGTTTGGAAGGATACCTTTGTTGCTTTGTATCTAATAAATAGACACAATGGGTCAAATGTTTGCCTCTCACTGAATGGTGGTATAATACTTCCTTCCATACTGCAACAAAAATAACCCAATTTATTGCACTTTATGGATATCATACACCATCCATCACATGATATTTAATCTAAGGTTCAAGTAGTGGAGATCACATCGAGCATCAACAACAAGTTCTCCAACTCTTGAAGGATAACCTCACTTTGGCATAGAATATAATGAAACAATAGGTAGATCAACATCACAATGAAAGTAGTTTTGATGTAGGTGATTGGGTATTCCTATGGCTACAAGCATATAAAAAAAAATGTACCTAAAGCAAGCTAATAAGGATAATAAATTATCACAAAAGTATTATGGTTCATACAAGATGTTACAAAAGATAAGTACTATGGCATACAAATTGGAGCTTTCTACAGCTTCCCGAGTGCACCCAATTTTCCATGTTTCATGCTTAAAGAAGGTTATAGGTGACAAGCTCCCAGTTCAAA
>APFE030182975.1:1786-27945 GCA_000404065.3 Pinus taeda | reverse complement strand
TTTCTAAGTCGTTGATCTATCTTTTCTATTTTTTTGTGAGTTGGTTTCATAACAGGAAGGCCTAGAAGGGTGAGGCTTACCCAGTCATCTTTTGGAACATCAACACCAAGCCCATCAAATTCATCATGACATTTTGTGAAATTGCTCATATACTATGGAATAGTGTCATTCTTCTACATATTGATACTTCAAATTTTATACTTGAGTGTTAGCTTCCTGTGATCACTACTATTCTTTAACAATTCTATCAATGATTTCCACATTGCGAATGAAGTTTATTTTCTGTGGAGATTTGAGATAATGTGATCCTGTAATCCCTCCAAGACTATTCTCGTTGTCTTGGATACTTCCTTTTTCCACTTTGCAAGGTTTTCGGCATTATAATCTAGTGGCTTTGCAACATATTTCATGATATAATCTAGCAATCCATTTTCATCCAATACTGCCTCCCTATGATCCTTCCATGCAACAAAATTAGAGGTGACTTCCAAGGAATACTCTAACATTATTCCACTGAAGGCCATCTTCTTAGCTCTGAAGATATCTTGCTACACTAAACTCCAAATTCAAACCTCCTTAGAAAAACATCAAAATTCTAGTTCTAATGTGAAATGAGGTCTGATACCATGGTGGAATTATGCTATATATTTGCAACTTCTTATGAAGTTTTAATCAAAATCAGTACACACTTACTCTATTCCTCCACAAATATCAATTAATACTCCAGAACAATAATCTCTGACATGCAATAATAAATAAAACACATGCACATATTATTTTTTCCCGGGGAAAGAAAACTTCTCAAAACCCCAATGCATGCTTGCATTAATCTGATGAATAGAGATGTATTAGATTTTTTTTCTCAATAGAGCACAACCTACAAGCGAATAACCTATCTGTCTGCTCTCTGAGAAGCCTTGACTCAACTTAGTCAAATTTTTCCCTTGCTTGAGCTCCTATTTCCCTCCACAACTCCTTAAGAAATGAGGCTCCTATTATTTAGGAATTTCTCCAAAATGGATTGTGCAATTCTCAATGTTGATCATGTGATTGCATGCAACACCTGTACAATCAACACTAGTCTACAATTGATGTTACATTGCCTTGGAATCTCCAGCACAACTTGGGATATCAAAATCTATGGATGCACTAGGTATTTTGGGCTAATTGATCAGTTAATTGGATGAAAACTATGTTTGAACTAAGCCCACTGCACAATTGATGTTCCAGTAGTTCCTCCAAATTTTGGAACTAGTTTAACTAGAAAGAACCTGAGTTTGCTAACCTTGATTGCTACAAATTAGCAATCACACATGCTTAACTGAACTCTAACTCCTCCAACCTAAATTTATTGAGTAAACAAGGTAACATAAGCCATGTCACACAAGTTAACTACATCCAAGTTGTCTAGTAATGTGTAAATTCGTTTTTTCTCAATTTAATCAAGGAAAAAGAAAATTGAGAATGGCTTGTTGCATTTTTCAGCTATATGTACATCACATATAACATAGGGAATATAACATAAATAGACTAGAAAGAGTAGGAAACCAAGAATAAAAACCGAAAAAATGAACTATGAACTTTGTAGAATGTATTTGAAAAGAGTTGTATTTGGACCATATACCATTAGGTCTAATGAAAATGGTTTTATCTTAGGAAATGGACACCTCTTTAGACGAAATAAAATGAATTCTCACGTAAAATAAGGTTTTTGAACTCAATGGAATACGTCATTTAGGTAATATCTATACAAAAGTAATATATCTTTGAAGTGCAACAACAAAATCTCAAGATCCTCATCAATAATGAGAGCATATATTCAAATGGGCATGAATACCATGTTTAGAAAATAAGAGTATTCCAAACAAGATGAACACCTTCATTAAGCACCCATACAACTATATAATAGATCTTGACACTAGTATTTTTGTGCATTTAAAATGCTCTAAGAGGGAGATTGTCCACATCCCTAGCCAACATTGCCACTTTATGAAAGTTTATCAATGCAAAAGAATTTTTTTACAAAAGAGATTCTCAAAATTGATCATTAACAATGACTCTCCATCCTCTATCTATCGACATGATGGACCTATAAAGTGTTAATTCATCTATTAGTAGTTATTAATATTTAGGAAAATATGATTTATTGGATCATTATATATCTAAAACATATGTCATCATCGGATTGCAATGAAACTAAAAGATACTAAAAAATCACAATTTTACTTAATAGAGACATTAGACAAATTTAAACTTGAATAACTAATAAATGACTAAATATCCTAACATTATTAATACAATTAATCCATGTCAAGATGTTATGAAGCCAACTCAAAAAACATAAGAAAAGATAGATCAACAACTTAAAAATTATCCTGTTCGAGGAGGAAACCTCTTTCACATGACATAAATCAACACTTCTTGGATGATACAATTGAAGATATCCTTTATATATATAGGATTCTAAGGGGTCACAATATAATCAGAGCCTACATAACAATAGTAATGTAAGGGCACAACAATAACACTAGTGAGTGTTTATGGGGCACCACAATAACAATATGGGGGCTACCTGGGTACCACAATAACAATAAGGGGGTTAAACTAGTACTATAGGTGCCTAAACTGAAATATTGTAGGATTCGTCTCTTCTAGATTTAGACCATGTGAAAATTCAAATTCTTGATATTTTTTTCTCTCTATAGTCCATGAATAATAACTTCTTAGTGCCTTTAGGCCCCTTACTATACTTTTTATTACAATTGAAACATAGTCCATTTTTTTTCCTTTCATCCATTGTTGAGGTGTTAGCCTTGTTAGTTGAGTGAGATTAAGAGAAGTAGCATAATGTTCTTCATAGTTGTTAGTAAACACTCTTCTATTAGCCAAATTTTTACTTCAACTTTTCTTTCAAAATTGGAAGAATGCTCTATTGGTTATGGTTCAAAGAGACACACCTCATGTTGAATGCTTTCCTTTAAATTTCTCATAAGGAAGTCTAATAAATCATCGTCTGAAATCCTTTTTACCTTCAGACCCAACTTTTGGATTTGTTGAATGTGTTCTATAATTGGACTTCTTAAACATATATTTAACAATTCACAAAAAATATATATCACTCTCAATACCCACATGATGTGTTATCAACTCTCTATAAAAATAGGCCAAGGTGAGATATAATCCTTTTTCCTTTCACAAATTCATCGACACCATACAAATTGATCTTATTCTAAATAGAAGCATGCAATAACTACATTTTATAAAGATGAAACTTTGTGTATATTAAAGTATTTTTCCATTTCTAACATCAATTTTATAGGATATTTACTTTCGGAAAGAAGTAGTTTCATGATGCCAAGTTGAACCATTGATGCTACAAATATTAGAGTGATGAATGAACATGATTCTATGATTCAATATTTTTCTCCCCAATAGCGATGAAATACTCCACATATGTGATTGATTCTAAACATTATTATTCTCCTTATATTCGTGATTCTATGGATCTCCATAATCCTTTCGGAGATTATGTAATTGAACGGTTTGTAATTTTTGTATTTATTTATTATTTTCATTCATGGAATTTTATATTCTTATACATTTCCCACTTAAGGTTTCCTGAGAATGTGATAAATCCACTAGTGTCAATTTATTACCTTCCATTTCATCAAATTTCTTTTTAATTTAGAGAAGAAGTGTTCTAATCCTTCACTTTCTTCAAATGCCATCTTTTATATTTTATGGGGAGTAATAGTAATATTTCTTGTAGACCGCTTCACCATATGATAAAATAATAATGCTTCTTTTAATCACAAATTTCCAATCACCAATAATCAAAAGTTATGTTACCTGTAAATTACATACCTCTCAAACCCTAAATTGGAGATTGTTTGGATGACTAACCTTCATCCTAAAATAGCTATGAAATTTGAGACCTTCTTAGTCTCAAATTTCATCATATAGTACTATGATATGTATTCTCTACAATTCCATAGCTATAACAAAAATTGGATGTGGCATGTTAAATTCATAGTGGCTTTTGCAAAAATTGTTGACTTTGGACCTCTTTCTAAGAGATAACTTATATAGCAAGCCACACATCTAATTTTTCAAATTTACTTATACAATTTTTACCTAAAATACTTTAGTATGTCTCTTGAGATACATAAAAATTTCACAATATGAAAGTCATTAAAATTCCAAAATGACTTGTTTGATAATATATATATAAAGGTACAGTGAATCAAAATATGAAATTTTTACCATGTGCAATTCACTGTTTCTCCTTAGCCTCGGAAAACTTTTTCTATCTTATGATCACTAGGAATAAAGAAAATAAACTAAAACTGTCATAATGTATTGACTAATGGAGAAACCCCTAAGATCATAGCCTTGAATATCAAATTCAATGATCCAAATCCTTAAAAATGATAAAAAGAAATCAATGAATACAATCCACTTCAAGAAGGAAACACATTTTCACAATAAATCCAATACAAATGATAAATAAATCCAATACAAATGATAAAATGAAGTGATCTTAATACTAGATCTTCTTGATTTATATATTGGAGAGAAAAAATCTCAATTATAATGAAAAGCTCTAGCCTATATAGAAATATAACAATAAAAATATAATAACTCATTATCTAAGATTTAATAAAAAGTTTTATATCCTTAACCTGATATGTTTGTTTTTATTGTTATGTGTCTATTTCCATACTAATCAACATATTTTCTTTCTATTCACATTCATGTTTTTGTTGTTTTTGTTTCGCTTACTCTTATTTAGTTTTTTTTTTAATAATTGCCTACAAACCAATTATGTACCAAAATGGTTAATTATGGTGCTACCATTTATATTTATATGTAAGGCTAGCGGAAAAAAAATTGTTTTTATAAAAAAATTAACACACTTCTGATAAATACCAAAAAAATATTGCGAACAATAATCAAGTTAATCGTTGATAGTCTAAAAGGTAGTTGTACTTACTATTTTTAAAAAAACTACTTACACTAAATTGCACATGTTTTAATATGAAGTGTTGTTATTATTTTTCCTTCAATTTCATTGTATTATGTGGTTTTATTACCATTATAGTGTATGCATACTTTTAAATATAGCATCAATCTCTTAAGTTCCTTTTTACATTGTGTTGATATCAACAATGTATTTTATTATTCGCTTTCTTATAATTATTGATTTCAGTGCTTTCTTATCTATTACCAGATACGAATTTGCCTATTGTATATAGCGTTACTACAATAATATGTTCTATATGAATGCAAATGAGAAACCATTAAAAGAAGAATTGCTTATTTCAAGTGGAGTTAGAGTGATGATTATTTCAAACATATGGACAGATCCACGTTGGGTGGTTAAAAGAATAACCTTGAGAAACTATTAGAAGAAGAATTTCTTATTTCAAGAGGAGCTAGAGTGATGATTATTTCAAACATAGGGATTGATCCATGTTGGGTGGTTGAAATCACAACCGTGATGCATAAAAAAAATCAATTATCAAAAAAATCAAATTGATGTTTTTAATCAAAAGCCTATTCAATTTAATTAAGGTTTAAAATTTATTTTAGTATTTAAATTAAATTTAAATATAAGTTTATTTGTAGATTAGACGGTGATTGGGTGTACTCTAAAGGTGACGTGAAGTTCACTGGTTCAAAAATTGGTAGGAAAAAAATTGGTCATATAAAGAGTCGGTGTAGACTAAGGCGATAGATGATTTTGAGGATTTAGATGTCCATGAATCGCAGTTTCTCAAACCATAAATTAAAACTGAAATCAAACTTAAACAACTTGACAAACAAAAATATATATACCTCTATATATATAATCATGATTTTACTACAAAATTAGTAGTGTTTGGAGAACCAATCGCAATTTCTCAAACCATAAATTAAAGCTGAAATCAAACTTAAACAACTTCACAAACAAAAATATATATACCTATATATATAATCATGGTTTTACTACAAAATTGGTAGTGCTTGAAGAGGCAACCGAGGCGAGGCAACCCACTTCCGCTAACTAAATTCCATGCTAGAATAATTGAGTTGCACAATTTTTTAATCACCAGCACTTAGAAAATAATATCACTATTTCTTTTAAAGGTTAGCATTTTAGAAAACTACCTATACTGGTTTGTACATGTTTTAATATGAGGTTTTATTCTTTTCACTCGTACGTTTCATTGAGTGTAATTTTTCCTTCATCATTGTGGGCTATACATTCCTATTATGGGTGTACATAACTACAACACGTAGATTTAGGCAATGTTTTACTATTCTATTTCTAATAAAGTGGTAACTCAGTGATTCCTTCTTTTAACGCGATACAATTTTGTCTACTGCATAGTGTTATACATAGTGTTGTTATAACAGTAAGTAGACAATCTTATATTGACAATGGACAATTGGAAGATGGATTGCTTAGTAAAGATATGCTTAATTCTCTCTAGGTATGATGGTAGACATCTCTCAGGGTATGGATCGATGAGTGCTTGCCCTGATCTCTATATCGGCAACTTCGTAGCGGTCTTTTTCTCTCTTGGGGCTTGCCCTGATCCCTATGTCGGCAGCTTCGTGGGGGTCTTTTTTCCTGAACGTATATTGACTAGGCACAATTGAAGATGGATTGCTTATATGTTAACTAAAGTAAAGTTATGTTTAATTCAAACTTATATATTAATGGAGAATATATCAATGGTAATTTTAGAATTTATTTTTTTTAATTATCTATAATCTTGAAAATAACTATAAAATCTATGATTTGATAACGAAAGAGGATTCCGTGGATGAGAAATTACCCCCAAACTAGTCCTATTACACCTATTGAAAAAGGTACTACAAAACAACTTTCTTGGGATACTACTTTGTTCTAAAAATTCACGAGTCCTGGGATTAAGATGGGAAAACAAGAGAGTCGTGGTTTTTAAAAATTCACTAGTCATGCGGTTAAGATGGGAAGCAAGAGACTCGTGGTTATTACACCTATTGAAAAAGGCAGTACAAAACAACTTTCCGGAGATACTTCTTTGTTTTAAAAATTCACAAGTCCTCGAAATAACATGGGAAAACAAGAGAGTCGTGGTTTTTAAAAATTCGCTAGTCATGGGGTTAACATGGGAAAACAAGAGAGTCGTGGTTTTTAGTGAAAGTTGTATAATTTTGAAAGTTAGTCGCATTGTACTTCAACATTATCTATAGTAACTTTGCATGTAATTTTTTTAATATTTTAATAGGTGATGAAAAAATTACTAATTATTAAGTCTAGATATTTAATTCACAATTCAGTATAATGTGTAACTATAAATTAGGCCCACTAATAATATGGAATTACAAATTTTTCAACCAATAAAAAATGATAGAAAAATTTAAAAATAAAAGAACAATTTAAAAATTATACAAAAACAATTAAAAATATCAATTTATATAAAAAAAAATTACACCCATATTAAATATAACTTATATTTAAAACAAGTTTATACTAATTTATTTTGTAGTTCACCTATTTGGATATACATGTCAACTACCACAGTGATGAGAACACGCTTCATCTGGTAGATTATTATCTCTGGTATCCTTGTATGTAAAGAATTTTTAATAGTCACACAAACTACGGTTCATTTATTTTGTTATTCACCAATTTGGATATGCATGTCGACTCCCGGAGTGATGAGAACACTCTTCATCCGGTAGTGTAGAGGTTTTTCGTTACGTTTTTTGTTACACCAAAACCTACAGGTGTTGGTAAACGTTCCAAATCAGTAACTATGATCTTCAGGGTGCAAATTACAGATTCCATAGAGGTGTGGTGATTCTTCCAACACCCCCCTCAAATGCAAGTCGGGGGAATTGACGCTGGGTCCAGGCTCACAGATGAATCTAGCTAGTAAAGGTTGAACACACAGCTTTGCAGAGTAAAAACGCTAAAAGAAAATAGAAAGAACAAAAGAATGGTTCATTTAGAAAATAGGTGTTGAATCCTCTCATTGATCACCACTATGTAGAGGTTTTCTATTACACCAAAACCCACAGGTGTTGGTAAACGTTCCAAATGAGTAACTAGGATCTCAGGATAGAAATTACAGATTTCATAGAAATGCGGTGATTCTTCCAACCAGAAACTTAAGTAGTATCCCTTTATGTTCAAAATCAATAATTAACCTATTTACCATCGATTAGGAAATACATGGATGTTTACCTCCCACTGATTTATTTTATTAATCAACCTGCTCTTTCTATCTCGCACTGCTCTCAATAAGGGTTGCTATCAGTCTTACGTATTTAGCAGCAATGATTAATACCGTTTCTAATAAATCTGGAACGAAAAAGCAAACGAGGAAAAGTCTCCATGTGTACCATATGTATGGTTGAATTAATGATGGGACATTAATTTAATTTATGTATTTGTGTCATTGATTATACAATTTTATAATCCTCATGTTATGTTATTTTGTTCACATTTATATAAAAAAAAAATCTACTTTTGTTCTATTTTTTGATGAGTTAATAAAATGATATTTTACGATGACAAGAGAATCATGTGACGTGTTATTTACAGTTTTAGTTGAATTTTTTTTTGACAGTCTTAGAGACACGTATATGATGAATTTATCTTTCAGTTGTGTGAGTAGTGCACTATCGATCTTTTCCCTTTTCGTATGACATCATTGTATGTGTTTTAGTTTTAACGTGCATTATAGTATTTTTTTTATATAATTTTTTTGAGAATACTTTGATGGTTAGGTATTGTTAAGTTGCTATTATCTTTCATTATTATTGTATTTTTTTATTAAAATTAGATCACCAGAGGGTTAATTACAATTTTTTGGAGTGAGTAAAAATTTAGCACCACAAGTGATGTACGAGATTTATTGTATCATTTAGTCGAGCATCATTTAATTTTTCATTCTTGATAATTAGTTAAGTGTGTTTGAACCTATTATTCAACCTTTATCCCCTAAAAATATTATTTTATCTATAGTGATTAAAGTTTCCCTTTGACTTCCTCTATTCTCCTATTTTTATTGAACCATATCATGATGTGTATACTATAAATAAATCCTAGGATTATCTCTTTAGAATTTTTTAGAAGTTTTATTTGTGATGTTTGATATTGCTTTTTTCAATTGTACTGTTTTTATTATTTAAAAAATTATTTAAACTAACAAATTATCAATTAAATATTTTTCCAAGAGTATGGTATGTTCTTCTATTTAATTTTTTATGGAAATTGTAAGAAATGAGTGATAATATTCCCAAAACAATAATACTATTATCATTAACATTTTCTTTGTAAACTAGTTGATAATTTATATTATATTGTAGAAAATTAATGTACATGAGTTACGTCAGTTCATTTAGCATTTGGAAAGCTCACGAAGAGCTAAAAAATAAGTCTCTTGTCAATCATATCTGTGATAAACTACTTATCAAAGTTTCATATAAAAAGAAATTATCTATATATCTAAAATAAACTTATAGAAGTAGAAGAGTTGCTAACCTTATTAGGAGAAAATAGAAAGAAAAATAGATGTCCATGCTAGAGATAATTCAAAAGGATGTTGACTTTACCATCAATAGATTTTCCTAGTGTGTAAGTTAGATTTTGCAAACTCCATCTGTGCATTTCCTTATCTAAGGCTAAAATTTTGAATTCAATATCTTTGATTTGGAGCTACATCTCATCTAATTGGAGAAATATTTTGTGATAGGCCTCATTTCTCTCTATTAACACCTTGCCCACTAATTTATTTATTTTCTAGTATAGATCTACTATTTTGTAGTATTTAGTGTCCCTATCCCTAGTGGTACCAGTTCCAGGAATAGAGTTACTCATTTCCTAATTAATGTCTACATGATGAATGAAAATATGTTAAACTCACCTCGTCCTCCACTAACTCAATTTCTTCTTAAATGTTTAGTGGAGTCTATGCCCGAAGTATCCTTATTAACTCTTTAGCCCCTTGTTTGGCATGATAGAGACCTTGCATGCCTCACATTGGTTGGCCCCTTCGACCTTGGCACTTTGGATAATAGTTCTTTTCACTAAAAATTAAGATGCCAAAATGAGACATTGTGGGACAACAAGCCCTAAGGTTCTGATCACCTCTAGTAAATCTACCATGCTTCTGGACTTAAGTATGAATAATAGTTGAGTAGATAAAGAAAATAGCATTATAAATCTATTTGTATAGAGACTTCCAACGCTAACACTAGTAAAATGTATTATAGTAAGAAAAAATGCAAATCCAAAAATCACAAAAATAAATATTATCCTAAAAAATTATCAAAAAAAATACTAAAAAAATTAGTTAAAACATATCAACCTCTTATCTCCAATTTCATCTAAATAATCATCTCAAATAGTAAAAATCATACATCGCATAACCACATCATTCCAAAACTATTAGATTTTTCATTAAACATAATAATAACAATTACCTCTCATCATTTACACCCTAAAACATTAACCACATCATTCCAAAACTACTCGACTTTTCATTAAACATCATAATAACAATTACGTCTCATCATTTACACCCTCAAACATTGTCTTACCTGCAATAAATGTATTATGATTGAGAGGTATTATCATAAACTAAATAGCCGCTACTGCATCATGGAGACATAACAACGCCTCTATTTTATGTTTATTCCCATCCCTGAATACTCTATATGAAAGTCAGTTATCCTTAACATTGAAATCATATTTAGATTTATGCTTTCCAACTTTTTTATTAAATTAATCGTCAAAACAACCCATTCAAAAATATATTTTAGAACTCATGTCATTCATATATATCATTCATATAATTTAAAGTAAAATATACTTTATAAAATTCCATTCAAAAGTGATAATGTCCCCATCATATCGGAACTCTAAAACATATGGCATACATGCACGTTGGACAATGGGGATTTAAATGAAAATATAATAAAGAGTAATAATCATAGGTCAACATTTATACGCTAAAATTTTATTAATTACAAATCGCACTAAAAATAAGATATGTACGTGGTTGTGGCCAGATTAATCCACATAATAACAAACAGGAGCATGTGTTTTAAAATTAAACTTTGAGAGATTTCAGAATTAAAATTCCCATGTACCGGGCAAAGGCATAACGCTTTCACTGTTTTCAATCAACAATTTTACAATTAATTTGACATATAAATGATATATTTATTTATATGCTATATATATATTATATATAAAGGTTAATAATTACTCATTATCATGGAAAATATATTTAATATATATATTTAAATGAATATTTTTATAGAAAATTTTGATATTAAAAATTAGTTAGAAATTTGTTTTCATTCCAATTTAAATATAAAAGTAAGATTGTTAGCAGCATGTCAGCATCATATCATATATTTATTTAAGAGTATTATATAGCTTATTTGTTTCAACAATTTCATGTATTACTTTATGAAATTTGAATTTAGTTAAAAAAATAACAATTATTTTATCTGGTTATACAAAATTTATGAAACTCAAAAAAAACTGTGATCAAACGTATTTTGTGTATGTCGAGGGGGTGCGATGATATGATGATAGCATCACAGAACACGGAAAGTCCAAAAGGCTCACGAAAAGCAGTGATGTGCGGTTTTACGGTAGGTTTTTTAGGGCGAAGTCCAGGAGACCTGAGTTCAAATCTCACGGAGTACAGTGATCTGTTATGGTGGCGGCTAGAGGGGCGGATCTCCCCTTCCAACGAGTCTGCTCTTGCTAAAATCATAGGATCTTAGTATACCTGACTTACAGGTGGTTGGATATACTTTTGGTGTTTTAGGCCAAATATGAGGTTTGATCCTGGGTCTCTCCTGAATTAGGCTTAATAGTTACCGTTTCACCATGTGATTAAAAAAAAGAAAAAAAAGTCCACTTCAAAATCGAGCGACGGCTATTTTTAAAAGGTCCACATTTATTCTTCATAAAGGCTGATCTATTTTTTTAATGAGCATATAATCATTTTTTTAAAAGGTTCCTTAATTTTTTATTATTTTTTTTAACTTCCTTTAACACATTTTTGAAAAAAACGTTCTTTCAAAAGCGTAAAGTGAGGAAATTTTAAAGGCAAGGGCTTTTTTTTTTTTAAAGGTTTGAGTTTAAAAAAGAGGCATTCTTAGTATTTTGAAGTTTTTCCAAATTAACAAATAAAAAAGAGGGAATGGTTCCTTAATTTTTTTTTTAAGTTCTTTTAACACGTTTCAAATAAAAAATTTAACGGGAGGGAATTTAAAAAATAAGGGGTTTATTTTTTTTCGAGGCATTTTGAGTATTTTGAAGTTTTTCTCAAATTAACAAATAAAAAAGGGAAATTTGAAAAGGTATTGGTTCATTTGAATATCAATTGAGGTTTTTCTTTTTTAAATCAAAAGGGGAGCTTTGTTAAAGAATTTTCGATTGAAAATGCATGTGTTTCTATTTAAAATAATGGTTTTTTTTTGGGTTTTTCCATAAATCTTGACTTTTTTTGGAAAAAATTATAAATTTTGGTTTTTACGAATGAAGACTTTTTTGTAAGCACAAGAATATTGGGATAGACTTCAGAATAAATATGTAGCGCTGACCTAGGAAGCATTGGAAGTTGAGACTAATAATCAGAGGAATACAACTATTGAACTAAGAGAGAAAGAGCATCAAGCCAAATGCTCGATACAGAACTTAGTCGATGACTTTAACTTCAACAAGATAACTAACACATAAATAGAAAAAGAAGTTCGAGATATTTTGAAAGTTTCATATCAAGGTAATGATACAGTGAAGACTATTAAATTGCAGACATTGAGGGCTAAGCTCGAAACCCTAAAGATGATTGGTACAAAAAATGTTGACTAGTGCATGACTAGAGTTATGGGCATCATCAATCAAATCAAACTTATTGGTGAAACCATTACAGATCAAAAGGTAGTGTAAAAAGTCCTTTGAAACATGCCTAAGAAATATGACGTGGTTGTAATAGGCATTTTGGAGTACAAAATTTTACAAATTTCTTAATAGAAGAGTTTACTAGATCACTTATGTCATGCGAAGCAAGACTTAACTTGGCAAAAGATTCCATGGAACAAGCTTTCAAAGCATTAGTCTCTCTTGGTAGAGGTAAAGGATATAGAGGCAGCAACAAGCAAGGCAGAGGTAGATTAGAACATCATCATACATTAGAGCAGTAGATACGTTCACAAAACCAAACTTAAAGAAGTGAAACATGGTGAAAATATAATATCCAATGTTATTATTATAATAAATTTGGGAAATATAAACATGAATGTAGAAAAAAATAGTCATATAAAAAAAGAGGCAATGCCCATGTCTCCAACAATGAAGGAGAATCCTTTGACACATTTTTTTTCCTGCCATCCTTCTGAAGATAGTCACAACGAGGACCTTTGGTTACTAGACAGTGGTTGTAGCAATCATATGACAAGTAAAAAAAATCTTCTTTCTTGTCTTGATGCTTCCATAACATCATAAATTACTTTGCAGATCGCTCTCATATAAAACCTGAAGGGAAAGGTATTGTCCATGTTCTTACTAAAAAAAATCGACATAAATATATACTTGACGTTATGATGTAATATTCCAAGGAACCACATGTTATATATATGATAAATCTCCCAATAGAATACTGATAGAAAATGTTGAAAAACCCAAGAATAAGATGTTTCCCTTGACTCTTAGAAATCAAAATCTCTGACAATATTTTGCACACAATGTATCAACGATAGATGAGTCTCAACTATGGAATTCTAGGTACGAGCATATCCCTTACAATAGTCTAAGTCTTTCTAAAAAATGTTATATGATCACTAGTCTCCCTGTTGTTAATGAATAATATTGTAACTATGAAGTTTGATTATAGAAAATCACAAAAGAGATAGCTTTTCGACATCTTCCACTAGAGAAAAACAACATTTAGAGCTAGTCCATACATAAATATGTGGCCCAATGTAGACACAGTCCATTGGTGATAATATTTATTTTCTAACCTTCATTGATGACTATAATAGGAAGATATGGGTTTATTTTCATAAAAATAAATCTAATACTTTCTCAAGATTCAAAGAGTTCAAAGCAAGAGCATAAAATAACAGTGGAAAGTCTTTAAAAGTTTTCAGGTCATACAAAGGAGGAGAGTACAGTTCCAATGACTTCAAAACTTTTTGTGAACAACAAGGAATCATCACACAAAAGAATACAAGATACAGTCAACAATATTATGGAGTAGACGAAAGAAAAAACCATTTAATCATTAATATGGCAAGATATAGTCTTCATGACAAGAAGTCGTCCAATGACTATTAGGATGAAGCAATTTCTACTAAAGTGTATGTTCTCAACAAATGTTAGTCTAAAGATTTCAGAGAAGTGTACCAAAAGTCCTTCACTTAAGTCACTAGTGACAAGTGACCCTAATAACAAATTATTGTTGTCTATGCTTAAGATCTGCAATGAGAAAAGAAGAAAAACCTTGCAGCAAAAGGTCATATGCAACCAAAAACATATAACAACAAATATAAAAATGGAGAAAGATAATGGATCATAGGAATAATAAAATTTTATTAATATAAATGACACACCTAGTGAGGAGAACTTATAATCTTTGGTCTATAGGTCCCCCTCTGTGGGATGGGTCCTTTTGATGTCCTTGTTCTTCAGTGATATGCTTCTCTCTCTCAACTTGCAATGGGAAACAATAAAAAAGAGGTTGAACTCAAGCGAGAGCTCAAATGTGATGAGACGATAATGGTGACGATGAGCATGATCAAGATGAAGAGTGAATGGAAAACCCTCTTATTTATAACAAAGTATTGAGATAAATTAGGAATTGGAAAATAATTAAATATTATTGACCAAATCAAAATCTAGTCGTTGGGAATAATTTATTACAATTTTTGGAGAGGGAAAGGATATTCAAAATGGTGAAATATCTTTATTTGGAAAGTGGTCGGAGTAATTAACAAATAAAAATGGTTTATTAATCACTTTGTGAGAATTAAGAAAGAAATATTCAGTAAATAATGGTTTAATAATTATCTCATAAGGAATATACGGAATAAATAAGGAATAGTAAATAAATAGTGATTTATTTAATTATTCCAAAGTGATTAAGTCAAAAGTAATTAAGAAGTAATCACAAAATAATGATTTAATAATTATTTCTAAAGCAAATTAAATAATTAATGATTTATTCAATTATTCTCATGGGGTTTTAGAATTTTAATGAGAAATAATTTAGGAAATATGGTTTACTAAAATATTTCCTATGGTGAAAGTAGTTTTACCATGGTAAAATTATTCTTACATGGTGTATTTTGATCCACATCGTAAGAAATGGCTAGCTGATCATTTTTTAGGTGATAACAATAGATCTCCAACAACTAGTGAGCAAGATGTAGTATCTCAAAATGTGTGGGATGGCAAGAAGGTGAATGTCTCTCACTTACAATTTTTTGGATATGTAACATTTGCACATGTTCCTGAGTAGCTAAGAAAGAATATTGATGATATGAGTGAAATATGTATCTTTGTAGGTTACAGTGAACAACCAAAATATTATAGACCCTATAATATAGTCACGAAGAAATTTTTTATAAGAAGGGATGTTAATTTTTTTGAAAATAAATCTTGTTCTAATCAAATTGATGAATCTTTAAGTCAACTTGTTAATTTTCCACAACTACCAATATTGCAGGTTTAGGAAGAGCAATATCACTCTCACATTGGTACATCTTCTAACAGTGAATCTAGTAGTGATTCATCATCTTCAGAAGACAATAAAAAAGTTAGAAGCATCAGAGAAATGTATGGGGAGCAACATGAGTTTGACCAACAAAATATATTTTCCTTTCTTTCATCTCAACCAACCCATTTTGAAGAGGTAGTAAAACATTAAAATTTGGTTTATACAATGACTCAAGAAATCTCTTCCATAGAGAAGAATGAGACTTGGGAATTGCTTGATCTCCCAAGAGACAAAACTAACATTGGTGTAAAGTGGGTATGGAAGACCAAACTAAACTAAAAAAGGATAAATTGAGAAACATAAGGCAAGGTTGGTTGCCAAAGGATTATCACAATAGTTTGGTGTTGATTATAGTGAAATGTTTTCTCTAGTAACAATATTAGAGACTGCCAAAACTATTCTAGCCATAATAGCTCAACCCAAATGGAACATTTTCCAACTTGATGCAAAATCTACTTTCTTAAATGGTATATTGCAAGGAAAAGTTTATGTCGAGCCACCTCCTAGTTTTGAAGTTCCAGGATAGGATCATAAGGTTTACATATTGAAGAAAATGTTAGATGGCTTGAAACAAGCCCCCCGAGCTTGGTATAGTCGCATCGACGCTTATCTCATCAGATGTGGTTTTTGTTAAAGAAACCATGAGCCAAATCTATATATCAAAACCCATGAAGATAAAATTTTCATTTTTTTCCTTTATGTTGTTGATCTAATTTATATAGGAAATATGATGCTATAAGAAATCAAAGAAGAAATGCGAACAAAGTTTGATATCACTGAACAAGGGCTCATGAAATACTTCTTAGGCATTGCTAATGACATTTTTATTTGTTAGTAAAAGTATGCCACTAACATCCCCTAAAGGTTCAAAATTACCAATTGCAATCCAATTGATACTCTAATTGCTCCATGGACGAAGCTCAGAAAACAAGATGAAGGTACACAAGTTGATTCTACATTATATAAAAGTTTAGTTGGTAGTTTGTTGTATATCCCTACAAATAGACTTGATATCATGATTGTAACTAGTTTTATTTCTAGGTTTATGCAATGACCTAATATTTCCCATTGGAAGGTCACAAAAAGGATCTTAAGGTATGTTACACAAACAATTGATTATGGCTTGTTCTACACACATTCAAAAGATTACTCACTTTCAGGTTATACATGAAACGATTATGCAAGTAGTTTATAATGATTGCAAAATCACTTTAGGATATGTTTTTTTGCCTTGGAACCAATATGATCTCATGGGAATTCAAGAAACAACCCATTGTTTCAATATCTTATGTGGAGGCATAGTATCTAACTGCAACTTCAACAACTTGTCAAGTCGTGTAGCTAAGAAGACTATTGAAGGATCTTTCAAATGTTCAGAAGGAACCAACTCCTATTTAATGTGATAATAATTCTGAAATTTATTTATAAAAAAATCATATCTTTCAGAAAAAGAGCAAACACATTGACAACCTTTTTCATTTTATTCGTGAGCTTGTCAATGATGGAAACATCTTACTCGGTTTTTATGGTTCGAGAGATCAGGTTGCAGATATTTTCAGAAAGCCATTAGGAAAAAATCATTCAATTCCAAAGACAGCAATTAGGCATTGTAATTATCAATATTGTAACAATTGAGATTAGGAGGGGGTGTTGAGATAATTAATCTCACTATCTACAAGGTATCATGATATTTAATCTATTGTCTGCTAGGTATCATGGTCAATTTAGATTTGGTTGAGTTAGTTGAATTTGTCTACTATTATTTATTATTGATTATTTCCTTGTATAACATGTATTTTATTTAGCTTATTTTGACTTATAAGAAGAGTTTTTCTCTCCATCATGATTTTGAATCATATCTTTGCGTATTTATCCCTTTCATTCCTCGTCATTCTCAATAGTAAAAAACATATTGAATTTCTATTAACAAACCTATAATTCAAAAAATGGAGAATTGAGGTAATCCTGACATGAGCCGATAGGTGAGCGATAGGCCTTCTATTCGATGAACTCATTATAGTTGGGTAGAAAACATGGATCCAAAATTGATAAGCCTTGCATTGTCTAACCTTCGAGGATATTTTGGACCACTATTATTTATGTTATCATGGAGAGACTGGAAAGGAATAAACGTACTACTATTGTATTATTAAGGACAATAATTTTTAGGGTTATAATTTAGGTAGGACACAGAGTTCATATAAATTAGGTAAAGTACCACCTTATAAGGTAAGGGCTTTCCCAAAAACTTCCAGTCTTGTCAGGTTACATGTGTAGAGAAAGTAGGGTTCATTGATGAATATCCAAAGGGGGTTTTAGGAATACCCATGAAATGTTGCACCATGGCCTTGAAATTTGAAGTGATGGTGTTCAACAACATCATCTACACTCTCCGAGATGCCCTATACTGTTCCTTTCCCACCTTGGCAGTTCTTCCCAAATTTAAAGAGAGACTAGCACAATCACTAAGAAATCTTGACTAAGGAGGTCGTGGCTCTGTGCTGGTCACCATCGTTTCTTCTGAAAGAATGGAATTGTCTCACATGGGTGTGGATATGTATTGATGTCAAAAATCCCGTGTATTTTTGCTTGATATCTTGAAGCTCTGTGACTCTTTTTAGCTATTGTCGTCACTTGCGGACTTTTCGTCAAATTGGAAAGAGGTATAAGCAATTGAGAACTGCCCATGTTGTGAATTCCAAAGGGAGGGGTATACAGATCTGGAGGCCCCAAATTATTGTTCAACAAAAGGGCATTAGAAATGTAATCTCCTCTAAAATTTAACATAAAATCCGTTGTTATGGAAAATTCTACTTCGGCATATAGTATTGTAATGTAATAAAGAACTCTAGTGGTGTCAAGTAATATATATAATGTAATTCTAATACCTTTTGGTTTGCGTGAGGTAGCACGTTTGTAATTCATAACGTTATCCCATGTCAATGACACTATGTCACCTCGTTCAACTGAGGGTTCACGTGGGAGAGGAAGCTGGGCATATGGGTTCTGCAGACCGTGCATTAATGTGTCCACCACATTTGGATCATGTTGTATATTTCACCAATTCATACTGTGCATATCCTTAAAGGATTTATCTTTAAGTGTGATCCTCAAAAAGAAAATTTAACCTTATCGTTGTCAAGAATGGCGCAACAGTGTTCGCATTGGACCTGCAATATAATACAAACAATTCTTCACAAACCATGTGGTAATTTGACTGTCGTAATCGAACACGACTATTTTCCGGGTTTAGAAACCAAAAGGAACATGTCATGAATAATTATTTCGATTGCGGAGAATATATTAGCAATATAAAAATATTATATTTATGTATTCTATATGTTATGAAGAAGCAAATCTATGAGATATCAAGCATTATTTTTATTACAGAATATTTTAGCAATATAAAAAATATTATGTTTATGTATTTTGTATTTTATAAGGCAGCTTAACCTAAGAATTCATTATTTTTATCCCAGAGATATCAAGAGTTATTTGGCATTTATGGGTTTTCAGTCATGTTAATTTTAATTTTAAATTTCATGAGAGAGATTGAAAATGGGAGTTACTTGTGTGGTATATTTTGTTAATAGTTATTTAAATTTGATATAATTTCACATAATTGTAATGAAAATATTTTATTCCGAGGAGAGATTGTTTGACGTATATCATTCTTCAATTCAACATTAAGATGATGCCTAGAGTGTAGTCTTAAATAATCATTGTGACAATATCTTACTATTGTGGCATATTGCATTACTTTATGCATAATCTAATTAAAAAAAAACATATTTACGTTAACATAAGAATTTTATTTCTATCTTGAAAAAGAAAAAGAAAAGACATTTAGTTTAAGATTAAAATTTCATTTTAATCTTTACTTTAATATATCAGCTTAAATCATTCTTAACCCTAGATAAGATGGATGAAAAATGTGGACGTGAAATAACGTTGGTCCATCTTAACATAAACTATAAAATATTTAGCTTAATATAAATTTTAATTTTTTATCTTCACTTTAATATACCCTCTTATATACTTCTTAATTTTGAATTTATTAAGCCTCTATAGGGATCAAATCTAATGAAGATAGATTATGGGGGGCTATCAATTTGATCCCCAGATGGTTTAATTCTAGAATCTTGTGGGTTATGTGCTCAGGAAATTTCTCTCCTCATCTTAATTGAAACTATGAAATCATGGCTTCCTTTAAATTCCCAAATAAAAAATGATGTATAGCCTACCTCCCCTCATGCATCAAAAATCACCTACAAATTTGGGTTTGACTTAGCGGTTTGGTGACACTCCACGAAGGCCCAAAAAAATGGGTTGGCTCCTTCCTTGAGTCAGGGTTTGAGACTACAACTAGTCCCCAATTATTTTTACTTGATAACTTCCCAACTAATTCAAGGCCTAACTAGGCTAACTAGGCTAAAAACCTAGGTCAGGAGTTAGGTTGGTTGGATCCTTGTGATTTTTTGTTTCACAGGTGTTTCCCTTCCCTATTCTAATTAAGACTTGGAAACATTCCAATGCTATCCTCTACACATTTAACTAGTGGAACACCTTATTTCAGTTGGGATTTAATGTATTACTGCAACATTTTTACTATGTCCACCTACTAGACTCTCTCTCCTCTAAAATAACCTTGTTTGCAAAGAACCCTTGCTAGGGTTAATTCCTTCATCTAATGAAATAAAAACATAGAGATTGGATGAAAGACAAAATGCATAAAGGAAAATACACGTAGGTTTCTTAAACAAGTTGAAAACTTGGATTAAAAAATAATATTACATACTACATCCACTCAGGGCCTGACGACCTCTCAACCTTGTTTTACATTGGTTGGCCGCCTATGTCGGCTTGATTTTACAATAGACTAACCACCATGTGACACATTTACAAATGGCTTATAAAATAAACAAAAATAATAAACCCTAAAAAAAGAGGAATCTCATCATCTGCAATATCATGCCTTTTATAGGCTTGGAATATTGTTTTTAATTTTAAAAAATGAGAGGAATTCATGTCCTGCTATAATTACTATGTCTCTCCTTCCAAAGGCTTTTGAGAATCAAATCTGATTTGGGGTAGTGCAGTTTATGCCCCTAAATCATACTCCCATGGTTGAAAATATCCATGATCTCTTGATCATGTGTTTTCATTGCTACATCTCATTCATCTCCATCTCGACCTTATTTACCCTCAGGTATCCTAATGTATCATTGAGCTTAGACTAATACTTAGTAGTGAGATACAACCAAGACGTCACTGACACCTCACCAAGATATGTCCTATGGCTCAATATTCTGGCATCACATCTTTATCATTATACCCACAATTGTAGATATGGAATTGCCACAATGAATTCTACCCAACCATAGACGGAAGTTGTATTTCTTATTCTTGTAGGAAATATCTCCTAGCCTTGATACCACTTGATCAATACGGATTCTAGTGGGGATCACTGACTTAGTAGCTTAGCATAATACATGATATATTTCAAATAATTAGGAGAAGTACATACATATTCTACTAGATTAACTTGAGAATCGCATCTGATCTTTATTTTCTCCTTGATTGAAGATGTATTTTTGACATGCTTGAAAAGTACACATGCATTGCATACAAAATAATTTTTGTGAAGGTGCTTCATTACTCAAAATTTCTTTATAAGATGGAGTTTCATTAATTTGAAATTTTTGAAAATAGTTTATGATTCATGATATAAGAATAGAATAAGTGTGATAATTCTTCCAGGACTACCATGAACCATCAATGTAATGTTCTTAGGAAAATAGATTTTAATACAAATGGAAATATAAATTATGCATAGAAGATCAAATCCCCCATGTAACCAATGAAATTAGTGAGTATGACCCTTATGTTTAAGCAAAATTCCATAGTTGTATGAAAATGTGGATTGATTAAATGATAGCTTTCGGCGTGACTAAAATATAATTAGTTTTCATAATGAAATTATGGATTATGAACATCATTATTTTTTTTAAGAATTTATTTTATTTTATACATACATACATACCAAATTGGAAAAATTCCACACACAGAGAAAAAACATTTTTCAATTGTTATTCCCTACATATAGTACTTGTTGGATCCACCTTATTCCAAACTTGAAGATAAATGTTGAGAGGATATTTCAATAATCTCCAACAAACCCCAACCAACTCTAAAGTGTTAATTCTAACACAAGTGTCATTACAATGGAAAATGTCCTTACTTAAAAGGAACGAAACAATGATTAATGTTAACCAATGTAATTTAAAGTTTCAAAGTAATGTGGTTGAGTTTCCATCAAAGGTTCAACAACCATTCCCTTCTATATATTATATATATATATATATATAGATAGATAGATAGATAGATAGATAGATAGATATATGAAATGCATAGCTACGAGTAGAATGCAATTCCAATAGAATGCACTTTTCTTTCACCACATTGTGTACACCTTGGGATTCAGAGTATATTAAAATAGACAAGAGCAAAATTTATATAGTTATAAGAATGTTTTTGAGATACTCTGAAAGAGTTTGAATTTAATATATTTTGCAAAAGATATTGTAATTATTCTAGAGTATTAGGCAATGTACATCAACCCTTGTGATTCATAACTTAGACAAAAAGGATGACTTGAAATTTCACACTAGACTATGATAATCTAATATTGCATAGAAACACGTATTTACGGTCTAAATTTTGTTTCAAAATTATTTGACCAAGATAAGAATAAACATCCAACCAAAAGTAGGCACCGCTAGGATATACATTTTTTTCCTCTAGTATATGTCTTATCTTATCTTATCTCTAGTTTTATCAGTAAAGTAGGGCTCTCATCTGAAATTGGGCATTATATCCTCAACAATAGTAAGTAATATATTTCCACACTACAGTCCCTATGGCTGAGCAGATAAATTATGCACCACCCCACTACATGGAGTATAAGCATCTCCATCTTTTCCACATTCAGTTGAGGATGATTCATGGAGTAGGTGCATAAATGGGGCACAAAGTTCGATGAAGACATGACCATGTCCTTCCATTGTGATGGGATGATTAGATGAAGATGTTGGGAAAGAAATTTAAATTTTTTGTGAATATTTACATTTGGAAATGAGTTTTGTTATTTAGAGGATTTATTTCCTAATGTAAATGTAGTTTTAGTTTTGCTTATTTTGGGTGAAGGGGAAACGATTCATCTTGTGACTCTTGGTTTCCCATTTTAGCTTTATTTATGAATAAATTAGTGTTTGAGAAGAAGAGTGTGTGGAATAATGGAGAGGGGAAGCCTCAATGCTAGCAGAAATGGCAGAGGATGAGACACCTCGGCGGCACATACCGACATTGTAAATCTGGCCAGTTTAATCTATGTTTGGATTTGATGAATGAATAGTTTGTTTAGATTCCTCAGTGGTCGTGCAATTCTATGTATGTATATGATTAATGCATTTTTGATCTGTGGATAAATCGATTTCAATATGAAATTTTGGTTAACCTTTTATTCTTGTGCATCCTTTTTTCTATAAATTATCTCTTGGTAAGAATTTGAATTTTTCATGATTGTATGTGTTTATGTGAAAGTGATGCTTTGGTTTAAGTGTGATCAGGGTGGCTCAACATTTTATCGCTGTGTGTATGAAGCTGTAACTTCATATGGTTAGTGTGGTGTTCATGTTGTGTTATGAGTTTATGATGTTGGTCTATTGATTTGTGCTACCACTGTTGGTGTATGCTAGTGTAGTAGGTGGGCTATGAGAATTTATGATATGTTGTATTCCTGTTATAAATTAGACCCCATGTTGTAGATCTTGATGTGTGTGTTGATTTCTGGTGAAGATTGACAACTCTATTGAAGACTATGAAATGTGTTGTGTATAAATGGTTTGTGAAGCATATATAGGGATGTGTGGCATGTCCGAGTATGTTGCTCGATTCCCTTTATTGCTATTAAATGTGGAGAGTCTTCATGTGCGTAGAAAATGGAAGACCCTGTGAAAACACTTGTAGATTTGTCCCTTTCTAGTAAATTCAAGTTAAACATGTAAATCCCTGTGAAGGAGGGAAACTGATATCTTATGTGATGTTAAGAAGCAAGTATAGGTTGTTAAAAAACGGCTCTAGGAAGGTCCGAGATGTTTCAACCTCTTGGAATACAAAAATATATAGTTTTTGGATGCCACAAAAATATTTTAGAGGGCCTATAGGATTTGGACTGTGCTGCAAAAATATTTTGCAGCGCCTATAATAAGAATTTTCCCATGATTACGAGGATGGGTTTTTGAAACCCATTTGGACTACTCAACCTATTATTGGAAACTAAACCCAATATGATTTGGGTGAGGTAAAAGAAAGGGTTGGAAGTCTTGAGAGGGATCTCTTATGGATCTTGGAAAAGGAAATCTGCGTTCTTATTTTGAGGATATATTTTAATTAATTTGTTGAAATTCCATAATGTGTTTAAACATAGAGTTGTAGGTGCTTGTGTTGGAGTATCTCAGGTTATGGGAAGCTCGGGTAATCTGATATGTCCCCATCAAGTGGTATCATAGTTCAACTATGTTTTTGGAGAATTTCAGAGCCACAAAAATCTTTCATCTTTAAAACTCTTGGGGAAAGATAGAGGAAGATATTGGAGAAAGATACATGAAGCTCTTGGAGGAAGTAGAGTTTAGAACGGGTTGAGATAAGTCTCTATAGAATTTATATTTTTTGAATTTGAGGTGCTATGTAGAGATAGTATATATTTTATACATTGAAGTAGAACATATTTCTCCTTCGTGCTGTAGTCAAAATAACATAGATTGGATAGTGGACGTGCTTCCATGTTTGGAGACAAATTGACAATGAAAATAGGCTAAAGAGAAAAAGGAACCTTATATTAGTAAGTGAGGTGATAGTGGTGGAATGAAGAGTTGATATTCTTTGGTAAAATAAAAAGTGCATTGGTTGGATATGAATTGATTCAACAAGTAGTGGAATATGAGATCTTGTTATAGAGCTTATGAAGTTGAATATTATGTTTATGATAATTTGTGTCATTAAAATATTTTTGTTTGCAAGACTGAATTGGTAGCAACTACGATAGCAAGCAAGCTATGTCGAAGGAAAAGAAGTAAGAAAATCTCATGGATAAATAAATGGTGATAGAACCCAACAATAAAACTAAGAAGAGTGAGTGGTTGAAGATGCAGCAACCAACAACGTGAAAACATATTAGAAAGCATGCTAAAGAAGAGGTTCTACTATAGAGAACCTACAAAAGAGAATAGACCAAGAGGATGACTTGGTATGGGTGACAAGTTGCATACTTGTTACAAGAAGGACTCATTGCAGCTCGCTAGTAGACAAGGATAGTTCACAGGAGGAAGAGATGAATATGATAGCAGGGGTTCAGAGGAAAGCCATAAGAAGAGAAATAAAAGTGCCAAGGCAGTTGGATTCAAGGGAATGAGTGATGAACTATTTGAGAAGGAGATAGTTGAGTAGAGAAGAACTCAATCATGTGAAATAGTTGCTACAATAAATTTAAGATGACCAGAGTTATGAGCAGGAATAATGGTTTTGAAAAGGAAGGTCTACAAAAGAAAAGGAATGACAACAATAAGAACATTTTTGTAGCAGAAGTTGTGTGTTCAAGTGAAAAGTGAAAAATGAGGTAATGTTATTTTGTTTTCAATTAATTGTGGATTAATTATTCATTACAAGTAGCAGCGACGAATGTTTGGAATTGAGGATGATTTCAATTAACCTTGTGGAAGAAAGTGAGGAAGAACAGTAAAGTTCTCAGAGAAAGAGGGTGAATCAATTGCATGTAGAAGCCAAAAGAGAAGAGAGTGCTCAAAAAAATATTCCTAAGGAAGGATTTAGTAGAAATATCAGGTGAAGACTAGTCATGGAAGAGATTAGTGTTGTATTTACAGACAAGTTGATGCAGTCATCTTGTTGCAATGGATTGTGTGTAGCACATAGTGAGTAGGGAGGAGCTCATATAAGAAGGATATTTGTGACTATTGAGAGTTAAAGTGGACGTTGAGAGAGAAGCCACAGTATATCAAGTGAGGACAAAATTGATAGAGAAGTAGCTGAAATAAAATTACATCTAGATATGATGAGAGCACTACTACAGAAAGATGAGGTAGACTACGGTTACAAATGGACCCTCTCGAAGAGAGTGAAGATGGATTTTATTGCAGGTTTAGTTGAGGCAAAGATAAATGTTTAGTTGGAGGAAAATATCAAAGGGATTTGAGTTGCAACCATTGAAGAAAAGCCTAAGAGTGATGAACACATGTGATGAAGCAAATGAATATTTGAGGAGCATCCTAAAGACCTCAAATTTCAGCCAATTGTTAGGATATT
>APFE030182973.1:2538-70535 GCA_000404065.3 Pinus taeda | reverse complement strand
GTAAAAATTTATTATATCTAAATGTTTGTATATTGGTTTTATTATTTATATACTTAAATATATTATTGAATGCTTATTTTATATAAATATATATAATTGGGTTATAATGTATGCTTTGTATTTTTAATTTTGTATGTATATGAATGTATTGTTTTTAATTTTGAAATATTGTTTTATTAGTTGTATCTTGATAGTTAGAATTTATTGGTTAAGGTTTGTATTTTTGTATTTATCAATGAATGGGATATCTATTTCTATATGATGTGTGTGAATGTATTATTGAGAGTGTTTGCATTACTTGTATGTACTTCTTTGGACTGTTTATTCTTCTATGTTTATGTATGTATATGAATGTATTGTTCTTAATTTTGAAATATTTTTTTTATTAGTTGTATCTTGATAGTTAGAATTTATTGGTTAAGGTTTGTATTTTTGTATGTATCAATGAATGAGATATCTACTTCTATATGATGTGTGTGAATGCATTATTCAGTGTTTGCATTACTTGTATGTACTTCTTTGGAGTGTTTATTCTTCTATGTTTATGAATGTTTGATTTTGCATGCTTTAGGGTATTCTTTCATTGTTTATTTGTATGTATATTCTTGCATTGTTTGAGTATGCCTTGAGTGTTGAAGTGCTAGTTTCCTTGTTTGTGTGTATATAAATGTATTTTCTTGAAACATTGCTTGTATTATCTTGAGTGTTTGCTTGTGTTTGTATTTTTTAGTATTCTTGTGTATGGATAGTGTTTACTTGTATATGTATGAAAGTATTCTTTGCTATACTTGTATTCTTTGTATGTGTATGAATCTATTCTTTGCTACATTTGTATGTGTCTTGTTTAATTGTATTCTTTGTATGTGTATGGAATTATTCTTTGTATGTGTATGGAATTAGTCTTTGTATGTATGAATCTATTCTTTGCTACATTTATATGTGTCTTGTTTAATTGTATTCTTTGTATGTGTATGGAATTATTCTTTTTATGTATGAATCTAACATTTGTATGTGTCTTGTTTAATTGTATTCTTTGTATGTGTATGGAATTATTCTTTGTATGTATAAATCTATTCTTTGTTACATTTGTATGTGTCTTGTTTCATTGTATGCTTTGTATGTGTATGGAATTATTCTTTGTATGTATGAATCTATTATTCGCTACATTTGTATGTGTCTTGTTTAATTGTATTCTTTGTATGCATGAATCTATTCTTTCCTACATTTGATGTGCCTTATTTAGTTGTATTCTTTGTATGTGTATGTAATTATTCTTTGTATATATGAAAGTATTATTTGTATGTGTATGAAAATATTCTTTGTGTATGAATCTATTATTTTCTACACTTGTATGTGTCTTGTATAATTGTATTCTTTGTATGTGTATGGAATTATTCTTTGTATGTATGAATCTATTCTTTGCTACATTTATATGTGTCTTGTTTAATTGTATTCTTTGTATGTGTATGGAATTATTCTTTTTATGTATGAATCTAACATTTGTATGTGTCTTGTTTAATTGTATTCTTTGTATGTGTATGGAATTATTCTTTGTATGTATAAATCTATTCTTTGTTACATTTGTATGTGTCTTGTTTCATTGTATTCTTTGTATGTGTATGGAATTATTCTTTGTATGTATGAATCTATTCTTCGCTACATTTGTATGTGTCTTGTTTAATTGTATTCTTTGTATGCATGAATCTATTCTTTCCTACATTTGATGTGCCTTGTTTAGTTGTATTCTTTGTATGTGTATGTAATTATTCTTTGTATATATGAAAGTATTATTTGTATGTGTATGAAAATATTCTTTGTGTATGAATCTATTATTTGCTACACTTGTATGTGTCTTGTATAATTGTCATTCTTTGTATGTTAATGAATTGTATTCTTTATATGTCTCATGAATTGTTTCTTTGGCTATATTTGTACTATATATTATTACTTACATATATATGAGTGTAGTTAATGTTTGAATACTATATATATTATAAATTATACTATTATTAATTTCTATATTAATATATATTATTCAAAATATTAACTTTTAAAAAATAGGATTAGTAAATATTTGTGAAAAAATCTATTATTATTATTATTATCATTATTATTATTATTATATTTATATTATGTATATTTATTTTAATATGTTTTTATTTTCTTAATCAAATTTTTATTATTTTGTTTTTCACTTTTTTTAAATTTTTTCCCCTATCAAACTTTAAAGGTTGATAATATTAATTTATCATTTTAAAATAAAAAATAATATACATATTATGATAACATTAAAAAGTACATAATATTAGTCATCCATAGCAATTCAATTAAATTAATAAAACCATGAGACTCAAGGTTCAAATCCCTTATAAAAAAAGTAACAATAGCATAACATTTATAATAGCATCAATTTGTAATAATACATATCAATTAATTATCTAATATTAAAATCAATACAACAAATAAATTCAATTAATTTTATTAAAAAAATCATTAATTTTAATAATTTATAATTTTTCCCATAATTCTAAAATTTAATAATATATGGAAAAAAATATTAAATCTAAAATTTTGTTAATGATAATCATAGTTTTAACAATAATAAAGAAAATAAATACTTATTAATTTTCATAACATGTTAATTAATTTAAAAAATAAATGTATTTCTTAACTTCATAATATCTATATTCAATCTTCATTACATGTATAAGATAATGTTAATTCTCAAATTCATAATTAGCATAATAAATGTGATGTTTGTGAACATGTCACCTTGTGAGTCAATATGTGTAATGTTTGTGGGTGTGTATGTTTGTGTGCACCCTTTGTTTGTTGTGTGCATGTATGCATGTGAGTGATTATGCCTCATTGGCAATGGATTGTGTGGGTGCGCGTCAGTGGTTAGTCCCATGCCAATGATGGACCATTTTTGGGTCATATAACTCTCACCTTCACGTGGTTGACCCTGTTAGTAGAGATTCTACATCTCCAAACCAAGATGCTGTTCGTTATACTAAAGAATTTTTTCACTTAATTACACAGAACATAAAATAACTTCAAACATTCACAAATTATTTATTTTTAATTAATAATTAGATAATGTTTAATTAGTTTAAACATTTAGATATTGCCCCACACACATATAAATTTTTGAAAGCAAATGACTATTCATCATATCTTATTATTAAAATTATTTTTAAAAAAAAAATACAAATATCAATTAAATTATTATATTTATCATTCACATTTAATTATTAAATCATTTTAATAATAAAATAAAATAAATTATATATTGTTGATATAGTAAATATTTTTAGAGGTTAGTGATTAAAAACATATATATATATATGAAATGTCATGATAAAAATTTAAAAAAAAAGTTAATAATAATGTAAATATAATAGAGTCAAAATAAAATAAAAAATGTGAAATAAAAATAACAAAATAAAAATAAACCAATAAAAATTAAAAATAAAAATGACCCATTGTATTGAAAAAACATGGTATTTATATTGAATGTACATGATATTTATATTTAAAGGGTAAAATTAAACTAGCCTAGATTCATTTTAACTCTGGTACTATGAATTGTGGAGAGAGATCAAATCTCTTTTCACTCTAAAAGAGGTTTTCATCTAAAGAAATTAAATTCTTCTTGACACTTGGATGTGTTAAGATGAAATCTAAATTGGTTATATTAATTTCCTACTTTTTCATTGTATCATACATTTTACAATTATATAATAAATTAATATGATAAAAAATTAATAATATATTATTATTTTTATAGAACACTTTTAATTATTAAAAGATAGTCCATGAGCAATAATGTATAATAAAATAAAATATATATAATATTTATTTAAATCATTTTCAAATTTACTTTAAAAGATATTATATCTTTTTTTAAAGAATCATTTTGGAATACTCTTTTAAGAGAAATATTTTCAATAATAATAATCTTATATTATTTTATTTGATTTAAAGCATATTATTATCAAACATAACTTTAACCTCAAAACATGTAAAAAGATAGTGATTTAGTGACATCAATAATATTCTATAAAATAATAATTTAGTAAAATTATAGTAAAATAAGTATTTAAAATATATAAAATGTATATTGTTGACATTTTAAGTTGTGGTTACACTTTATCTATATCTTGAAATATAAACCACAAATATTTTGATGCAAGTAATCCAAAAATGATAAAATATAATTACTCTTCTTTAAAAAACTCACCACCCCCCACCCCTCCACACACACACACATATATACATTACAATTTTAATTTAGGATCAAGACTAAATCAAAGTGAACTTTTATGGTAAGGGCAAGGGTAAAAAGCTTATATCCTCTTCCTTAATGGTTAATCAAGAGACTTGGAAATTAAAGTGAGGAATAATTCCTCATGGTTTAATGTAACATTTTGATGATTTGTAAATTTTAATTTTTGTTAGGTTAGTGTTAGTGAATGTACAATTGGAATATTGTAATTATTAGAGTATTTTGATCAAAAACTTCAAGGTTAGAATTTTGTAGATGATCATAGCGAGATAGTGCTTGGAAGCCCGAAATCCTAAAACCCTAGAAGACCATCTCAAGTGATATTTAAATTTTTTACTCGATTGCATTTAGCCAGGGAAGCGGGAAGCCTTCAACCCGAAACCCGAAAGGGCTTGCAATCTTACTTAAAAATGCTACAAGATTACATGGAGCCGAGCTAGCAAGGGGTGACATTTGAAACACTAATTTTGACTGATATCGAAACATAAAAAGGTGGAGAATCCCAAAACATATTTCTAATAAGAGCTGAGCAAACAGAATTAGGAGCAAATAGAACTAGGAGACAGAGATTTCTGACATCTGACGTTCTGTTTATGCTGATGAATAGATTATATTAAAGTATTTTGTCTTAGCATATTACATAAGTAGTTTGAATCTAAAGTAAAAATCCACATGGTAAAAAATTGTCATGCTTATGGGTAGTGTATGGTACCTAGACAATGGAGATTCTTTCCACATGACAGGTAACAAAGAGCTCTTTAGTAACTTGGAGGAGAATGATCTCCAAATGCTATCAAAATGGGTGATGATAAAAGGACAACAAAGTTTAGTTTACATCAATCTCTCTTGTACTTTTTTATTCATAAAAATAACAAAAAGTTATGCTTTTCACTAAAGAAAGAGAGAGAAGAAGAGAAAAAAATCCACATTGAGAAAACAATAATATTTCTTCAATTCACATAAATTACAACTAATAACACATTAAAAAAAATAGGGATATGGATATATTATGTCTAATTAAACTAAACCATCTACTTAAATACATTGTAACAATTATGCAATATGATCTAAATAAAATAGCATATGATTGTTATTATTTAAAATTTTCTTTAAATAGTTTTTGAAATGATTTTTGTAAATATTTAATGATATAATTTTTAAATATTGTTTTAGTTGTATTGGAATTTTCATTTATAAGTATATATATATTTTTATTTATATATAGTATAGTGGATAGTATGTTTTCTAATATAAATGATATCATTATGAGATAAGATTATCAATTTCATTGTAATACATCCAAGCATCAAGAAGGATTTAATCTCTTGGGATGAAAACATCTTTTAGAGAGAAAATAGATTTGATCTCTCTCCATGATTCGTAGTTCTAGAATTAAAATGGATGTAGACTAATTTAATTTAACCCTTTAAATAAGTTACATTCAACATAAATACCATGTTTTTTCAATACAATGGGTCATTTTTATTTTTAATTATTGGTTTATTTTTGTTTTTTTATTTTTATTTTATTTTACTATATTTTGACTCTATTAATATTTACTCTATATTAGATTTTTTATATTTTATATAACAATTCCACCCCCCACACACATATATATTATATATCTCTCAAAAAAATATTATATTATATCGACAAAAATATCTATAATTTAATTTATTTTATTATTATGATTTAAAATGATTAAATATAATACATATTATTGAAATTTGTATTTTTTTTTAAAATAATTTATAATAAAACATGATAATAGTCTTCTTCAAATCTATTATATACTATATTATTATATATTATGTTTTTAAAATAATTAAAAATTATCTAATTACTATTAAAAAATAATTGTAATGTTTTAAAGTTAATGTTATGTTTTAAATAAATTAAAAATTATTATATAGAAAGCTCCTCTTGGTTTGGAGATGTAGAATCTCTACTAACAGGGTCAACCACGTGAAGGTGAGAGCTTATATGACCCCAAAAACTGTCCATCATTGGCATGGGACTAACCACTGACGCGTGCCCACACAATCCATTGTCAATGAGGCATAATCACTCACATGCATACATGCACACAACAAACAAAGGGTGCACACAAACATACACACCCACAAACATTACACATTTTGACTCACAAGGTGACATGTTCACAAACATCACATTTATTATGCTAATTATGAATTTGAGAATTAACATTATCTTATACATGTAATGAAGATTGAATATAAATATTATGATGTTAAGAAATACATTTATTTTATAAATTAATTAATATGTTATGAAAATTAATAAGTATTTATTTTCTTTATTATTTTTAAAACTATGCTTATATTAACAATTTAGATTTAATATTTTTTTCCACATATTATTTAATTTTAGAATTATGGAAAAAATTATAATATTAAAATTAATGATTTTTTTAATAAAATTAATTGAATTTATTTATTGCATTGATTTTAATATTAGATAATTAATTGATATGTATTATTACAAATTGATGCTATTATAAATGTTACACTATTGTTACTTTTTTTTATAAGGGATTTGAACCTTGAGTCTCGCATAATAATATTATCAATCTTAAAAAAATTGATAGGGAAAAAAAAAATTGAAAAATGAAAAAAATAAGAATAAAAATTGGTTAAGAAATAATAATAATAATAACAACAACAACAACAACAACAACAACAACAACAACAACAACAACAACAACAACATTTTCACAAATATTTAATTACTATTTTTAAGTTATATCTAATTTATATTTTGTATATATATATTATATATATATTATTATATATATATTTATATATATTATATTTATATATAACAAAGAAAGATTCATACACACATAAAGAATACATTCATACACACAAAGAATACTTTCACACATACGAAAAATACTTTCATATATACAAAAAATAATTCCATACACATACAAAGAATACAATGAAACACGACACATATAAATGTAGCAAAGAATAGATTCATACATACAAAGAATAATTTTATACACATGCAACGTATACAATTAAACAAGACATATACAAATGTAGCGAAGAATAGATCCATACATACAAAGAATAATTCCATACACATACAAAGAATACAATTAAACAAGACACATACAAATGTAGCAAATAATAGATTCATACATACAAAGAATAATTCCATACACATACAAAGAATACAATTAAACAAGACACATACAAATGTAGCAAAGAATAGATTCATACATACAAAGAATAATTCCATACACATACAAAGAATACAATTAGACAAGGCACATATAAATGTAGCAAATAATAGATTCATACATACATACAAAGAATAATTCCATATACATACAACGAATACAATTAAACAAGACACATACAAATGTAGCAAAAGATTAGATTCATACACACGTGTAGCAAAGCATAGATTCATACACACGAAGAATACTTTCATACACATACATAGAATACAATTAAATAAGACACATACAAATGTAGCGAAGAATAGATTCATACACACAAAGAATACTTTCATACACATACAAAGAATACAATTAAACAAGGCACATACAAATGTAGCAAAGAATAGATTCATACACATACAAAGAATACAAGTATAGCAAAGAATACTTTCATACATATACAAGTAAACACTATCCATACACAAGAATACTCAAAAATACAAACACAAGCAAACACTCAAGATAATACAAGCAATGTTTCAAGAAAATACATTTATATACACACAAACAAGGAAACCACCACTCCAACACTCAAGGCATACTCAAACAATACAGGAATATACATACAAATAAACAATGAAAGAATACCCTAAAGCATGCAAATCAAACATTCATAAACATAGAAGAATAAACACTCCAAAGAAGTACATACAAGTAATGCAAACACTCTCAATAATACATTCACACACATCATATAGAAGAAGATATCTCATTCATTGATACATACAAAAATACAAACCTTAACCAATAAATTCTAACTATCAAGATACAACTAATAAAAACAATATTTCAAAATTAAAAACAATACATTCATATACATACATAAACATAGAAGAATAAACACTCCAAAGAAGTACATACAAGTAATGCAAACACTCTCAATAATACATGCACACACATCATATAGAAATAGATATCTCATTCATTGATAACAAAAATACAAGCCTTAACCAATAAATTCTAACTATCAAGATACAACTAATAAAGCAATATTTCAAAATTAAAAACAATACATTCATATACATACAAAATTAAGAATACAAAGCATACATTATAACACAAATATATATATGTAAAATAAGCATTCAATAATATATTTAAGTATATTAATAATAAAACTAAATATACAAAAACATATAGATATAATAATTTTTTACCAAATAGAATAATAAAAAATATTTAAATTAGTTTACGAAATCAAACCACTCTAAATAACTAAATAATATTAATTAGTATTTAGTTATAAATTCTATAAGATATCAATATAAATTTAAATTATGATTCTATTATATTATATGGAAAAAGAAGAGAAAAATATAATATAAATATCCTTAATAACATAAAAAAAAATACTATATAATTAAAAAAAAATCATAACAAAAAAAAATATAATTAAAAAAAAGCATTAAACAAATTCTCAAAAAAATCATAAATTTAAAAAATATAAATAAATTTAGGGTATAATTGTTATATAATTTATGTAAATAAGAGTGGTTTTGTCATTTGTGTGCATGTTGGGGAAGATGTTTAAAACATTGTAAAAATGTTACCTGATTTATGTGAATAAGAGTGGTTTTGTCATTAGTGTGTGTATGTGGGAAAGATTAAAATATTGAAAAGATATTAAATGATTTATGTGAATAAAAATGATTTTGCCATTATGGAAGATGTTTAAAACATGATTACAAATTAATATTATTATAAAAGGATAAATATGCATGTGTGTGTGTGCATAAAACCATGAGCACAAGGAACACAACTCAAAGGAAGGTTACCATTTAACCTTCCTAAGAGCCTTTTGGAGGGGTTGAATTCCCCTCCACAAAAAAAAAAGCTTACTCCTTTTATTAATGATAGTTTGTGTTCTTGTACATTCTTTGATGGGCCCATCTAAACAAAAAAAATGATACAATTTATTCTAATTACAATATTACAAAACATAAAAATAGATAATGGCTTCCACTAAGGAGCAACTTCAGTGTTTTCTGCAACATACAACATTGAAATGATATTATTAGTATACAAATATTTCCTAACAACTCTTAGCCTAATTAAATGCACCATTCATAATAATAATAAAAAATAAAAATAAATCATAATACTCATAATACATGAAAAATATTTTGAAAAAAACATTAATACAATATTATTATGTAAAATGATAAAAATATAACATAATTTACAAATTTAATATAATAACAATTAAATTGAGCTATTACCCATCAAAAATAATAATATACTTTTATTAATAAAATTTTATTTAATAAATAATAATATACTTTCATTAATAAAATTTTATTTAATAAATAAATTTCTAAACCATTAAATGTTTCAAAATAAAATAATGAATAACCATTCCTAATAAAATATATGATAACAAAACGTATATTTTATTTTTGAAATTCTAATCTATAACGCATTTCTGGTAAATATATTTCTCTTCGCAAAAATAAATGGTGCAATGGAAACTTTGATAAAAAAATAAACGTTGAAACAGAAAACACGTTCCTATATAATTAATAAAACTACGTGATTATTAATAACACAGAGAGGAAAAAGGAACAATTGATTATCTAAGAGTTTGTTGCCACGTGAAACCGGTTTTAGGAGGTCGCTGTCAAGTCGTATGATTGTCTCATCTCATCATCATGACGTTCAGATTGCATATGATCATCTGGTGGGACTAGGCATGCGCAGGACTGAAGGGTTCATCTAATAACCAGTTATACTGTGGGCTTTCAACAAGACTGAAGGGTTCATCTCATAACCAGTTATACTGTGGGCTTTCAACAGTTGCTAAACTTCGAAACACATGGATGAACAGGTGATGAGTATCGATGCAGAAAAGATGTTGTATCAGGCGATGAGTATCGATGCAGAACAGGTGTTGTTTTTAGAAATGCATTGGATATAGGATGCTACAGTGTGATAAAACCACTAGTGCACCAACATAGTCACATTAGCGCACGATAAAGGAGAAAATCAGACTATCTTACTGCTAAAATGCCTGCTCCTGCTAGATTCTATTCGCACAATCAAATTGTGATCTCTAGATGTTGATTTACCTTCCATCGCGCCACCAAATTGGAGTTAATATGACATTTCATTCCCAATACAAAAGGCATGAGGTCCCACCAAAAGTTTTATTGATAGTAATTAAAGAAATTGTGCAAAGGGTGTATATATTATTTAATGTAGATATAAAGAACCAACAGTGCAATAGCACATGAAGTAAACAACGCAAGAGATATAACAAGATCCCTCAAAACTATATGTTAATATTGACACATTGAAAAATATACCAATGGTCACGGTGATTATATGCTAAAGGTTTCATTTAAAGGATTCAACTCACCATACTAATGCTACGATGAAAGACAATGGTCGCTAGGTTCTTTTGTTTATTACCCACCATTGTTGAGAACTAAGCAAACATGCATCAAAGCTTAGTGAAATTGCCATCATCAATACATTTTATGATAGAGTTATCACATAATCGCTGAAGAGTCAGGGTAAATGGGAGCATGTTGTCAAAGAAACAACAATAGCAGAGAAATGGTGCAATAAAGACAATGGCAATTACTGGAATATAACAAGAATATGAAAGTAAGATAGAAGGGAAAACATGATGACCTAAGTTCTGCTAAAATATAGAGAAGCAATGTTTATCCCACGCACTGGAGATAGTGAAGAGGACTACACCAAAGCCCTAAAAAGAAGATTACGCCAAAGGAATTAGTTAAAATGCGCATATCCTCAAAGATTTCCAAGATCGCCCTCACACAATGTAAGGACAGGATAAAACTCTACATTTGTACAATGCGATAATGCGACTAGGAGCAATATCGTGCCTGCACAATATAGAGCAACACGGCCGCACCACCACCTACTGTAAGAATTCCCACCCTCATAAAAAGTTCCAGCACAGATCATAAGGACGATTGCACATAAAAATTGCGACAAAATTTTTATCGATACCAATGCTGAAAGTTACTTTACATCTAAAAACAAGTGTTCAGGGTACTAAATTCAAACGGTTATTGCTCAAAGGAAGAAGTAAATAATTCGAACACCAAAAATCCTAACTGAAATTGAGAGAGAGAGAGCATCCTAACTGGAATTGACAGAGAGAGATGCCAGTGGGTAGATTTTCTATATCGAAATGGATGATGCTCTCGATGACCATAGAAATCATAATAGAAATAGTATCCTCACCGTATAAATGTAGTTTTTGAAAATAGATATGGTGTGCGTTCGGTCTTGTATATATACCATCTTCACCCATCAACTCTAGAAAGATCTTCTCATAGAGCAAATGTATTTGGTTATTATTCTCAATCAGTGCCCGTAATTTCAAGAAAGAATTATGGGTCTATTGAAATAGTAATATTTCAATAAAATGCCATAACAATATTGAACATTACAAAACAAAATTTGAACTACAGCCCAAATGGGCGTTCTTTTATATCAGTATATATTTTAAATCTAAGAGCTATTGACCACTATATCCAAAAACGGGAAATAATACTAACCTGGTAAATATGGAACCTATGGGCTATCTAACTGGATGTAAGAACTGAAATCCAAAAATCTAATCCCCTTGTAGATTATAACCTAACCTGTTAAGTGGGATTAAAGGCTTGATCATTTCTCAGGTTGAGTTCTCTCTGCTTTTCACATACTCCACACAAACAAATTCCTGAAACCCACTATATCCAAGAAAGGGAAATAATGCTAACCTGGCAAATATGGAACCTATGGGCTATCTAATTTGATGTAAGAGCTGAATGCCAAAAATTCAATCCCCTTATAGATTCTAACCTAACCTGGTTGTACCTAACCTGGTTGTGTTCTCTCTGCTTTTCACAGACTCGGCACACAAACAAATTCCTGAAACCCTAGAATACAGATCCTAAAAATTAGAACCCATTTCATTATAAATATATATACATATATAATTTACAATTAAAGAATGTTTGTAATACTCTTTGAAAGAGGAGAAGTCTGTTACGAAATAGAAATAAATCATTAATGGCTGGGAGGAGGCGGAGTTGGCATGGAAAAATGAAAGGAGCAACTCTTGGCTGCAGGTTCGGTGGTAAAAATAAACAGATCAATAATATTCAAATTAATTAATAAAGAATAGTGATATGACTCTGTCCACAGCATTTTCATCCATGCATCCGAGTTCAATTCCAGGCTAGGTAATATTTTCAACGGGAGTTGGATTTCTGACCAAAGACTTATTTGGCTAAATAGTTTCTCATGCAGGTTTTATAAATAGTTTCTCATGCAGATTTTATAAAATTGTACACCTTTTATTGTATTTTTTTAAAAATATTTTTATACGAAATGACTTATATGTTAGCCTTCATCTCAGAACTAGAAATAAACACAAACCAACTCCAGAGAAGATGAAGGAATCCTCAAAGCCCTTGAAAACTATATTTCAGGAGAAATGTAAATGGGAACACGCATCCCAAACAATCACAAGCATCGGCAGAATCAGTTTTCTGTGATATTCAAAACAGAGTACAATTTCTATGACACCCAAACTCTCTGACAGGAATTCTATTGAAAAGACCAGGGAGAAAACACCATAAAAACTAATTTAACCATTCTTTCTTAACAAATCAAAAGATTCATTGAATTGTTGAATTAAACAGAGAGTTGTGTCTAAAATAGATGTGGATCTGTGACCTAGGCTATGTAGTTATGCGTCTAAAATTGGATCTATGACCTAGGCTATGTAGCTATGTAGGCTATGCAGTGGGAATTTATTTCCTGCTAAACCCTACGACGGGCATTTCTAGGGTTTCTTCGAGCTTTCGCTTCTGAATTCGACAATCAACATGAAGGGCTGGGTCTTTCTCATGAATGTGTATATCTGGCTCTATAGGGTTTTACCGTGTAAGGATTTTGGCGGTGCCTCTCTATATGCAGGTTTTTGGCAGTTCCTCTCAACTGAATGAACCAGCGTCTCATAACATGCTTAATCTACCCACTCATAATATTTAATATCTACTGGTTATGCAACTCTTACAGATATTTCCAACCTCCTAGTTTAAGCAACTTCGGCTACATGCGGTTATGCAACTCTTATGGATATGGGACAAATGGCATGAAATGAGAAGAGGAGGAGCTCAATTGGGGGTTTCTAGAGACTTGTTACATGGAGAACCACCTAATACCTCACATGTGAACATCCTCAACACTTATGTGAACACAGACCGACACAGAGAACTAAAACTAACTCAATTGGCATAACTATTCTGCAATATACGTGTTCTGAAAATATATCATACAGATGTTCGTAAACTGCACCAAGAAACATATATTCTGTACTAACCTTTGATTTTCTATTTAATCTGCAAACTGGTTCTTAAAGAAAGCTACAAACTCCTCATTCTCTGCTGCAAAATCATGAGAAAAGCTACAAACTCCTCATTATCTGCTACAAAAGCGCCGGAAATCCTGCTCCAGCTCCTGTATATAAAATTCAACTTATCAGAAAAGGAAACGATGAAAAAGGGTTAGCAATGAATTTAAAAATAATTCAAGAAAATATTCCCAACTCACTCACTCACTCTGAATGCATTATTTGTTGATCAAGTCGGCCCTTCGACCACCAGTGCATATTCTCCTCAGGTTGAACTTTCTCTTTCAATTAACAAACACAAAAAACAAACATTTACACAGGACACAAAACAAACATTTACACAGGACCAACATTTACCACAAGACTACACATGACATTGATGCATACAACTGACACAGAACATTTATGGAGCGCTCCATAAGACACTGACAACTTTACATCAGACAGAGTGCTTGAGAGAGAAAGAACGCCCATGCTTAACCTGCAGATTCAACAGAGAAAACAAATTGTCAAGTTACATAAAATTACTCAATGCCTTTCCCTGGTTAACGAGTTGAATAAACAGAGAGATAGACAAACAAATTCAAGGGAACTGAAAATTACCCTCCATGGATAACCCACTCAGATCGCCCTGCTGCTGTTTTCGATCACCTCCTGTTCTTTCGTGAATTTCCTCATCTCATTTTCATTCATCAGGTCCGCCCCTCTTATTCTTCATTCATCATGTGCTGGAGTATATAATGATCACTGATACCTCTCATCCTTCATTCATCAGGCGTGCCCCTCTTCGTCTTTATTAATCATGCACGCTAGTGTATAATGGCTAGGGTATGCCTCAGTTTTATGCTTGCTTTTTGACCGTTTTGTTCAAATTTATTATTAACCAATCTTTTAATTACTATTCATTAAACCAATCTTTTAATTTCCATTCATTAAAACATCTTTTAACTCATTTATAATTTATGATATTTCTGTAGTTTTTTTGACAGGCGTTTCTCAGTTCTCTAGGTGTGCATAACGATGATTCCGTGAGAATAAATGTTAATGGTGCAAAGGCTGGCCCGTGTTATTGAGTGGAATATATGTATAATTTAAAATAAATTAATAACTTAACATGATAGTAATTGGAAATTCAAATTATTTAAAATTTATATAATATTTTCAAGGTAAAGACGGAGTGGAATATATGTATAATTAATAATTTAAAATTAATAATAAATTAATAAACTTTAAAATGATTCATATTGGAAATTTCAAATTTATTTAATATATATATATCTAATATATATATATATATATATATATTATATATATATATATATATATATATATATATATAATTAATTTTAAGTAAAAGCGGAGTTGCCATATTGTTAATATATCTAAAATTAAATAATAAGTAATAAAACTTAAAAATAATTTATAATTCAAACTTTAAATTTATTTAAATTTATTAATATTTTTTTAAATTAATATATTATATATTATATATATATATATATAATATATATATATATATAATATATATATATATATATATATATATATATATAAGTGTTCAAGTAAAAAGTATATTAAGACAATGAATTTATGTAGAATGAGAATTATTTAGAATTTTTAAGTAGAAGTGGATGTATTAGATTTCTTTCTAACATAATGTATAACATAGTATTGGAATAAATGGAACATGTCAAGTTGCTTTGGCTTTAGTGAATCGTGATTTCTCATCTTCATAAATTTCCTTTACTAATCATGCTACCAATTTTTAAATTTCACTATCTGATATGATAAAATGTATATATTAGGATGATACATGAAATATAGGTGGGAGTGAGACCTTTTCTCATCTTATCCAATCTTGGAACATCTAGATACATAACAAAGAGGGATAGTCACAACAAATTGTGGTTTATTGAAGATATTATATATCATATATTTAAATAATGCTATTATTGAAGAGATTATATAATAAACAACCCTTTCAATCTTTATTGCCATGGTGGATTTTATTGGCATTGGTTATTTTATCCAAAGTACCATCAAATTAATGCATTAACATACAATTGGATTTAATTCAAGTGGATCAAGGAATGATTATCATCCTCCCCACGTAGGTTCGGTTCCCACAAGTGACATGTACTTGAGCTCATATCAAGTATATTTCTCTAATGGATTTCATCCTTATTGTCAAATTCCCTTATAGCCTTAATAATCTAGGGTTTTCCCTACGTATCATCTTCGAAATGTTTGTAACATGGAAAAAAATACAATATATCACAGAAACCTATTTGCACTAGTTGCAAGCTAATTACTGGTTACTTGATCGATTAAGAGATATTTCCATATAGAACAATATTAAAACAAATTTTGATTACTTACAGTTGTCTTATATCATCATAGTTTGTTACATTGATCATTGTGATGTCTAATACAACATAAAGTGAGAGCATTAATAATGTGAGTAATGGAATTCAAAAACCAAAACACATCTCATGTCTTTTTCTTTCCTCCCCTCCTTATGAGAAATATATTTATATTCCATATAAGGAACATGCATGTTTTCATCCTCTAGGGACTAATCAGACTCGACAACAAATCCATTATAACAAACCTCAACATGTGGCTTGCAAGAGTTAAACCTAGGTGCGGAGCACAACAATTATTTCTCCCATCCACCTAAGATAAACCCAAATGGAAAAACATTCCTCTTAACTTATGTGAATAAAGTGAACAAGTTAAGTTATTTGTCTATTATAAACACCAAAAAACAATTGAAACAATGCCAAGTTTATACATGTAGATCCAAGAGAAGCTTCACCAACACCCTCAAAGTATGAAATGGTTACCATGTAACAAACAATAAAATTCTAAGGCTAAAAGGAATGGGAAATGGCATTATATACCTCGTATTAAAGGAAATATATTAGTTAAGTTATGTAATCAATATTTCATGTTTTCTTTGGTTTTAAAGAAAATAAAAAGGTTTCCAAGTAAAATTGGAATGGTTTCCATGGTGGAGAATGTTAATGCTTCTAGTGTAGCATAACTAATCATTATGGAGTTCAACTATCCTACATAATGCATCATATTTGTTATTTTAATAATGGTGTTCCTAGATGGGGGAGGTAGGAGCAAGAGGGGCATTATTCAACCCCAATGAAAAAATTGTGGCACAATTTTCATGGGGTCTTGGTCATGCGACAAACAACCAAGTGGAGTTTCTTTCTTTATGGAAGGGTCTAGAAACTTCTTTAGAAATATTTTAACATTATTCTAGTCTTCATTTATTCAATGATTATAATTCGTTACGTGGTCAAGGCTATGATGGAGTCAAGCTTTGATTTCCCTCTTATTCTCCAAAGGATTCTCTTAGTTGCCTCTCAATTTGAGCATATGGATATTTTCCATGTTTGCAGACAGTTGAATTCAGTGGCAAATGCTTTGGAAAATAAAGGCTCTATGTTGGGCAAAGAAAGATTATATTTGGATCAAGGAAATTTCAAAATCGTCTATATACCATAGTCATGAGGAGAGTTAAAAGACATATTCACTTTCATTCAAATTTTGATACATATGGAAATTTGTTCTGAAGTGGATATGGAACATCTTCCATCTGCTCTAAATGGTCTATGACTCTTGTTAAAAGGCTAAGTGGTATTGGGATTTGGAGATGTATTATTTTCTGACGTCGACCTTAAAAAGTTTCCTGTAGGTGTCCCATGCACCTTATTATGTGTCTTGATATATTTCCTCTCATCTGCAAAATGAAGCACAAGAATTGAGTTCATATTTGGTGGGAGCGACTTGAATTCAATATGACTATGGAGATTCTTTCTTTGAGAACGATGTAGGGCGAACCTGCAGTTAACCAGGATCTTCAATACCTGCCTATCAGCTGACTAACAAACTTCACACTAGCAATTTCAAGTCCTAAATATGGTCTACTTATTACCAACATACGATCAAAGTTCAACAACGAATGCGCCTAACATTATGGAGTCAATCATCAAATACATATAAGGGCACCTTTCCATTCATATAATCCTGGTTAGCACCGCAATTCTTTATAGTTCTGGAAATATTTCTCTAAAACTGCCACCTTCGATGCCATTGTTAAACGACTCTGAGCAATTTCCAACAAATCTCAGCTTTAATCGTGTAAATTTCAGGAAGATGTTTACGAATCCTTGCAAACTCCATACAATTCTGTGTGCTCCATACAAGTCACAGGTTTAACAACGATTAAATACAGTATTTGTTGCATAACTATTACATAGTTGTTGTCATACAAACCATCAAAGGAAACTCCCGAGAGCGAGTGTATAACCACGAAGCAGATCAACCCTTGATGCCGCAGATTGTTTATATGCATGACATTGCATAGCAAATACCGAGCATAGCGCCACAGAGCAACTGCCGCAGAACTTTATATGTGTGATAACACCGAGAAACCACTCAGCCGGAGAGTTTGTATGTATGGCGAGGTCACAAAGCAGCAAGACCACATATGTATATACCGCCAAAAACCACCCAGCTATATACGGAGAGGCCACAGAGTAGCAAGACCAAAGATATATATGGCGAGACCATCTATCAGATACCGGAGAGCAAACATCAAGCGGAGAATTAAGAAGGCGACCAAGCCTTCCAACACACAGTGAATTTATAAATTACATGCATAAGAAGGCACTTAACAAAATTAACAACACATCATAGTTCTCATCGATTTTCAGAGAACACCGAGAGGGATTTTTTTTCAATACTTTTGGCATCGAGCCTCTCTCAGATGAGATGAGAGCTCAGCTGCCCCTTTATTTATAATAATAATGGTTACATGCATAGGAATAGATCAGGCTTAGAAAAAACAGATTTTTTCTTTTTTTTACACAATGACTTAAAGCTTGAAGCTTTATCCTAATTTTAACTGAAAAATCATAGCAATCCTATCCCAATCCTAACAAAATACTAAAATTATCACACCCCTTCTTTATTCCATATCTACACATGAAAAGGGTCTTGATGCTCCTGCATCAGACTCCCAAGGTTGAAAATGATCATGATCTCCTGATCATGTGGTTTGTGGTCGTGATCTTCCTGGATCCCATACCTTGTTTTGCAACCGTCCAAATGCTTTATTCCTTTGCTGCCACTGCATTTCTGTTGTCCTTTCCTCCATCTTCTTCTTTCTGTCAATCAGGTTCAAGTTCTGATTGATCTTGCTTGCTACTATTTCTATTTTCCTCCAATTTGATTGCTGCATCATCAGTTGCCATATTTCTTCAATTTCTATGTCCAGCTTGCTGCTGTTGTTCCCAATTTCTATTAATTTAGCTGCTACCATAGAAGCTGCTTTCGCTTCCGCCATAGATGTTGCTACCTCCCAAACTTCCTGTCCCTCTGCAGCATCCTTTGGCCCATCACCTGTAAACACAATCAAATTGTTATTATTAAAATCACAAGACCCACTAGTCTTATTTGTCGATTCAGTCACCAACTTTTCTCTCTGCAGCTTCAAGTCTTTTTCCGGACTCAAAAATTTTACATTGGCTTTCTCCTCAGCTTTCTCTGGCAATAATTCAGCGTGCTAATTTGTATTCACCAGGAGACAGTCAGCTAGTCTCACCTTCTTACCATCTTCTGCCTCATGACTATCCTTCATGAAAACTTCCCTGTTATATCCTAGATTCTCCAACCAGTATTCCAACAGTGCAATTTCCTTGTAGCATTGTTGAAGCATCACATCATCATTTACAGTCCCATTTATCTTGGCATCCTCTTTCTTATGTCCTCTACTATGGCTTTTTCCTGAACCTCTGCTATGACTATTAGTAGTCATCTTCTTCTCGTCCTTTCTTCACGATCTCCTTTGCAGCAAGCCTCTGCAACAGCTAGTCCTCCTGGCTGCAATCTTACCTCACTAAGCTCTCCTCACCTAGTCTTTTGGTAAGCATGGGTTCTCCATCCGGAACCTCTTCCTGAGCAACACCTTTGCTCCCTCTAGGCTTCTGCAATCTCCCACTCTCCTGAGAACACTTAAATTGTCCTCTCTATCCAATTCCTTATTGGATTCTTCAGGTTCACCGCCACTCTTCTGCAACCATAAACTTCAATGCATAAATTTCAAATCAAAAATTCATCTCACCTTCAAGATCTTGCATGATCTTGTCTTCGTTCCACTTCTGCAATCTTCTTCACTTGTGTATGCTTGCACATCAAATTTAAAAATCAAGGAAACATACTTCAGATGTATTCATTCAAAAACAGACTTCTTGAGCAAAGTATTCCCACTCTGATACCACTTGATGCAGGGCGAACCTGCAGTTAACCAGGATCTTCAATACCTGCCTATCAACTGACTAACAAACTTCACACTAGCAATTTCAAGTCCTAAATATGGTCTACTTATTACCAACATACGATCAAACTTCAACAACGAATGCGCCTAACATTATGGATTCAATCATCAAATACATATAAAGGCGCCTTTCCATTCATATAATCCTGTTTAGCACCGCAATTCTTTATAGTTCTGGAAATCTTTCTCTAAAACTGCCACCTTCGATGCCATTGTTAAACGACTCTGAGCAATTTCCAACAAATCTCAGCTTTAATCCTGTAAATTTCATGAAGATGTTTACGAATCCTTGCAAACTCCATACAATTCTTCGTGGTCCATACAAATCACAGGTTTAACAACGATTAAATACAGTATTTGTTGCACAACTATTACATAGTTGTTGTCATACAAACCATCAAAGGAAACTCCCGAGAGCGAGTGTATAACCACGAAGTAGATCAACCGTTGATGCCGCAGATTGTTTATATGCATGACATTGCATAGCAAATACCGAGCATAGCGCCACAGAGCAACTGCCGCAGAACTTTATATGTGTGATAACGCCAAGAAACCACTCAGCCGGAGAGTTTGTATGTATGGCGAGGTCACAAAGCAGCAAAACCACATATGTATATACCGCCAAAAACCACCTAGCTATATACGGAGAGGCCACAGAGTAGCAAGACCAAAGATATATATGGCGAGACCATCTATCAGATACCGGAGAGCAAACATCAAGCGGAGAATTAAGAAGGCGACCAAGCCTTCCAACACACAGTGAGTTTATAAATTACATGCATAAGAAGGCGCTTAACAAAATTAACAACACATCATCAATCTCATCGATTTTCAGAGAACACCGAGAGGGATTTTTTTCAATACTTTTGGCATCGAGCCTCTCTCAGATGAGATGAGAGCTCAGCTACCCCTTTATTTATAATAATAATGGTTACATGCATAGGAATAGATCAGGCTTACAAAAAAACAGATTTTTTCTTTTTTTTACACAATGACTTAAAGCTTGAAGCTTTATCCTAATTTTAACTGAAAAATCATAGCAATCCTATCCCAATCCGAACAAAATACTAAAATTATCACACCCCTTCTTTATTCCATATCTACACATGAAAAGGGTCTTGATGCTCCTGCATCAGACTCCCAAGGTTGAAAATGATCATGATCTCCTGATCATGTGGTTTGTGGTCGTGATCTTCCTAGAACCCATACTTTGTTTTGCAACTGTCCAAATGCTTTATTCCTTTGCTGCCGCTGCATTTCTGTTGTCCTTTCCTCCATCTTCTTCTTTCTGTTAATCAGGTTCAAGTTCTAATTGATCTTGCTTGCTGCTATTTCTATTTTCCTCCAATTTGATTGCTGCATCATCAGCTGCCATATTTCTTCAATTTCTATGTCCAGCTTGCTGTTGTTGTTCCCAATTTCTGTTAATTCAGCTGCTACCATAGAAGCTGCTTTCGCTGCCGCCGTAGATGTTGCTACCTCCCAAACTTCCTGTCCCTCTACAGCATCCTTTGGCCCATCACCTGTAAACACAATCAAAATTGTTAGCATTAAAATGACAAGACCCACTGGTCTTATTTGTCGATTCAGTCACCAACTTTTCCCTCTGCAGCTTCAAGTCTTTTTCCGGACTCAAAAAATTTTCATTGGCTTTCTCCTCAGCTTTCTCTGGCAATAATTCAGCATGCTGATTTGTATTCACCAGGAGACAGTCAGCTAGTCTCGCCTTCTTACCATCTTCTGCTTCATGACTATCCTTCATGAAAACTTCCCTGTCATATCCTGGATTCTCCAACCAGTATTCCAACAGTGCAATTTCCTTGTAGCATTGTTGAAGCATCACATCATCATTTACAGTCCCATTTATCTTGGCATCGTCTTTCTTATGTCCTCTATTGTGGCTTTTTCCTGAACCTCTGCTATGACTATTAGTAGTCATCTTCTTCTCGTCCTTTCTTCACGAGCTCCTTTGCAGCAAGCCTCTGCAGCAACTAGTCCTCCTGGATTCAACCTTACCTCACTAAGCTCTCCTCACCTAGTCTTTTGGTAAGCACGGGTTCTCCGTCCGGAACCTCTTCCTGAGCAACACCTTTGCTCCCTCTAGGCTTCTGCAATCTCCCACTCTCCTGAGAACACTTAAATTGTCCTCTCTATCCAATTCCTTATTGGATTCTTTAGGTTCACCGCCACTCTTCTGCAACCATAAACTTCAATGCATAAATTTCAAATCAAAAATTCATCTCACCTTCAAGATCTTGCATGATCTTGTCTTCGTTCCACTTCTGCAATCTTCTTCACTTGTGTATGCTTGCACATCAAATTTAAAAATCAAAGAAACATACTTCAGCTATATTCATTCAAAAACAGACTTCTTGAGCAAAGTATTCCCGCTCTGATACCACTTAATCGAGGGCGAATGTGCAGTTAACCAGGATCTTCAATAATTGTCTATCAGCTGACTAACAAACTTCACACTAGCAATTTCAAGTCCTAAATATGGTCTACTTATTACCAACATACGATCAAAGTTCAACAATGAATGCGCCTAACATTATGGAGTCAATCATCAAATACATATAAGGGCGCCTTTCCATTCATATAATCCTGGTTAGCACCGCAATTCTTTATAGTTCTGGAAATCTTTCTCTAAAACTGCCACCTTCGATGCCATTGTTAAACGACTCTGAGCAATTTCCAACAAATCTCAGCTTTAATCGTGTAAATTTCATGAAGATGTTTACGAATCCTTGCAAACTCCATACAATTGTGCGTGCTCCATACAAGTCACAGGTTTAACAACGATTAAATACAGTATTTGTTGCATAACTATTACATAGTTGTTGTCATACAAACCATCAAAGGAAACTCCCGAGAGCGAGTGTATAACCACGAAGCAGATCAACCCTCGATGCCGCAGATTGTTTATATGCATGACATTGCATAGCGAATACCGAGCATAGCGCCACAGAGCAACTTCCGCAGAACTTTATATGTGTGATAACGCCGAGAAACCACTCAGCCGGAGAGTTTGTATGTATGGCGAGGTCACAAAGCAGCAAGACCACATATGTATATACCGCCAAAAACCACCCAGCTATATACGGAGAGGCCACAGAGTAGCAAGACCAAAGATATATATGGCGAGACCATGTATCAGATACCGGAGAGCAAACATCAAGCGGAGAATTAAGAAGGCGACCAAGCCTTCCAACACACAGTGAATTTATAAATTACATGCATAAGAAGGCACTTAACAAAATTAACAAAACATCATCAATCTCATCGATTTTGAGAGAACACCGAGAGGGATTTTTTTTCCAATACTTTTGGCATCGAGCCTCTCTCAGATGAGATGAGAGCTCAGCTACCCCTTTATTTATAATAATAATGGTTACATGCATAGGAATAGATCAGGCTTACAAAAAACATATTTTTTCTTTTTTTTACACAATGACTTAAAGCTTGAAGCTTTATCTTAATTTTAACTGAAAAATCATAGCAATCCTATCCCAATCCTAACAAAATACTAAAATTATCACACCCCTTCTTTATTCCATATCTACACATGAAAAGGGTCTTGATGCTCCTGCATTAGACTCCCAAGGTTGAAAATGATCATGATCTCCTGATCATGTGGTTTGTGGTCGTGATCTTCCTGGATCCCATACCTTGTTTTGCAACCGTCCAAATGCTTTATTCCTTTGCTGCCGCTGCATTTCTGTTGTCCTTTCCTCCATCTTCTTCTTTCTGTCAATCAGGTTCAAGTTCTAATTGATCTTGCTTGCTGCTATTTCTATTTTCCTCCAATTTGATTGCTGCATCATTAGCTACCATATTTCTTCAATTTCTATGTCCAGCTTGCTGCTGTTGTTCCCAATTTCTATTAATTCAGCTGCTACCATAGAAGCTGCTTTCGCTTCCGCCATAGATGTTGCTACCTCCCAAACTTCCTGTCCCTCTGCAGCATCCTTTTGCCCATCACCTGTAAACACAATCAAATTGTTAGTATTAAAATCACAAGACCCACTGGTCTTATTTGTCGATTCAGTCACCAACTTTTCTCTCTGCAGCTTCAAGTCTTTTTCCGGACTCAGAAATTTTACATTGGCTTTCTCCTCAGCTTTCTCTGGCAATAATTCAACGTGCTGATTTGTATTCACTGGGAGACAGTCAGCTAGTCTCGCCTTCTTACCATCTTCTGCTTCATGACTATCCTTCATGAAAACTTCCCTGTCATATCCTAGATTCTCCAACCAGTATTCCAACAGTGCAATTTCCTTGTAGCATTGTTGAAGCATCACATCATCATTTACAGTCCCATTTATCTTGGCATCCTCTTTTTTATGTCCTCTACTGTGGCTTTTTCCTGAACCTCTGCTATGACTATTAGTAGTCATCTTCTTCTCGTCCTTTCTTCACGATCTCCTTTGCGACAAGCCTCTGCAACATCTAGTCCTCCTAGCTGCAATCTTACCTCACTAAGCTCTCCTCACCTAGTCTTTTGGTAAGCACAGGTTCTCCATCCGGAACCTCTTCCTGAGCAACACCTTTGCTCCCTCTAGGCTTCTGCAATCTCCCACTCTCCTGAGAACACTTAAATTGTCCTCTCTATCCAATTCCTTATTGGATTCTTCAGGTTCACCGCCACTCTTCTGCAACCATAAACTTCAATGCATAAATTTCAAATCAAAATTTCATCTCACCTTCAAGATCTTGCATGATCTTGTCTTCGTTCCACTTCTGCAATCTTCTTCACTTGTGTATGCTTGCACATCAAATTTAAAAATCAAGGAAACATACTTCAGCTATATTCATTCAAAAACAGACTTCTTGAGCAAAGTATTCCCGCTCTGATACCACTTGATGCAGGGCGAACCTGCAGTTAACCAGGATCTTCAATACCTGCCTATCAACTGACTAACAAACTTCACACTAGCAATTTCAAGTCCTAAATATGGTCTACTTATTACCAACATGCGATCAAAGTTCAACAACGAATGCACCTAACATTATGGATTCAATCATCAAATACATATAAGGGCGCCTTTCCATTCATATAATCCTGGTTGGCACCGCAATTCTTTATAGTTCTGGAAATCTTTCGCTAAAACTGCCACCTTCGATGCCATTATTAAACGACTCTAAGCAATTTCCAACAAATCTCAGCTTTAATCCTGTAAATTTCATGAAGATGTTTACGAATCCTTGCAAACTCCATACAATTCTTCGTGCTCCATACAAGTCACAGGTTTAACAACGATTAAATATAGTATTTGTTGCATAACTATTACATAGTTGTTGTCATACAAACCATCAAAGGAAACTCCTGAGAGTGAGTGTATAACCACGAAGCAGATCAACCCTTGATGCCGCAGATTGTTTATATGCATGACATTGCATAGCAAATACCGAGCATAGCGCCACAGAGCAACTGCCGCAGAACTTTATATGTGTGATAACGCCGAGAAACCACTCAGCCAGAGAGTTTGTATGTATGGCGAGGTCACAAAGCAGCAAGACCACATATGTATATACCGCCAAAAACCACCTAGCTATATACGGAGAGGGCACAGAGTAGCAAGACCAAAGATATATATTGCGAGACCATCTATCAGATACCGGAGAGCAAACATCAAGCGGAGAATTAAGAAGGCGACCAAGCCTTCCAACACACAGTGAATTTATAAATTACATGCATAAGAAGGCGCTTAACAAAATTAACAACACATCATCAATCTCATCGATTTTCAGAGAACACCGAGAGGGATTTTTTTCAATACTTTTGGCATCGAGCCTCTCTCAGATGAGATGAGAGCTCAGCTGCCCCTTTATTTATAATAATAATGGTTACATGCATAGGAATAGATCAGGCTTACAAAAAACAGATTTTTTCTTTTTTTTACACAATGACTTAAAGCTTGAAGCTTTATCCTAATTTTAACTGAAAAATCATAGCAATCCTATCCCAATCCTAACAAAATACTAAAATCGTGACACCCCTTCTTTATTCCATATCTACACATGAAAAGGGTCTTGATGCTCCTGCATCAGACTCCCAAGGTTGAAAATGATCATGATCTCCTGATCATTTGGTTTGTGGTCGTGATCTTCCTGGATCCCATACTTTGTTTTGCAACCGTCCAAATGCTTTATTCCTTTGCTGCCGCTGCATTTCTATTGTCCTTTCCTCCATCTTCTTCTTTCTGTCAATTAGGTTCAAGTTCTGATTGATCTTTCTTGCTGCTATTTCTATTTTCCTCCAATTTGATTGCTGCATCATCAACTGCCATATTTCTTCAATTTCTATGTCCAGCTTGCTGTTGTTTTTCCCAATTTCTGTTAATTTAGTTGCTACCATAGAAGCTGCTTTCGCTGCCGCCATAGATGTTGCTACCTCCCAAACTTCCTGTCCCTCTGCAGCATCCTTTGGCCCATCACCTGTAAACACAATCAAAATTGTTAGCATTAAAATCACAAGACCCACTGGTCTTATTTGTCGATTCAGTCACCAACTTTTCCCTCTGCAGCTTCAAGTCTTTTTCCGGACTCAAAAAATTTTCATTGGCTTTCTCCTCAGCTTTCTCTGACAATAATTCAGCATGCTGATTTGTATTCACCAGGAGACAGTCAGCTAGTCTCGCCTTCTTACCATCTTCTGCTTCATGACTATCCTTCATGAAAACTTCCCTGTCATATCCTAGATTCTCCAACTAGTATTCCAACAGTGCAATTTCCTTGTAGCATTGTTGAAGCATCACATCATCATTTACAGTCCCATTTATCTTGGCATCCTCTTTCTTATGTCCTCTACTGTGGCTTTTTCCTGAACCTCTGCTATGACTATTAGTAGTCATCTTCTTCTCGTCCTTTCTTCATGAGCTCCTTTGCAGCAAGCCTCTGCAACAAGTAGTCCTCCTGGATTCAATCTTACCTCACTAAGCTCTCCTCACCTAGTCTTTTGGTAAGCACGGGTTCTCCGTCCGGAACCTCTTCCTGAGCAACACCTTTGCTCCCTCTAGGCTTCTGCAATCTCCCACTCTCCTGAGAACACTTAAATTGTCCTCTCTATCCAATTCCTTATTGGATTCTTCAGGTTCACCGCCGCTCTTCTGCAACCATAAACTTCAATGCATAAATTTCAAATCAAAAATTCATCTCACCTTCAAGATCTTGCATGATCTTGTCTCCGTTCCACTTCTGCAATCTTCTTCACTTGTGTATGCTTGCACATCAAATTTAAAAATCAAGGAAACATACTTCAGCTATATTCATTCAAAAACAGACTTCTTGAGCAAAGTATTCCCTCTCTGATACCACTTAATGCAGGGCGAACGTGCAGTTAACCAGGATCTTCAATACTTGTCTATCAGCTGACTAACAAACTTCACACTAGCAATTTCAAGTCCTAAATATGGTCTACTTATTACCAACATACGATCAAAGTTCAACAATGAATGCGCCTAACATTATGGAGTCAATCATCAAATACATATAAGGGCGCCTTTCCATTCATATAATCCTGGTTAGCACCGCAATTCTTTATAGTTCTGGAAATCTTTCTCTAAAACTGCCACCTTCGATGCCATTGTTAAATGACTCTGAGCAATTTCCAACAAATCTCAGCTTTAATCCTATAAATTTCATGAAGATGTTTACGAATCCTTGCAAACTCCATACAATTCTGCGTGCTCCATACAAGTCACAAGTTTAACAACGATTAAATACAGTATTTGTTGCATGACTATTAAATAGTTGTTGTCATACAAACCATCAAAGGAAACTCCTGAGAGCGAGTGTATAACCACGAAGCAGATCAACCCTCGATGTCGCAGATTGTTTATATGCATGACATTGCATAGAAAATACCGAGCATAGCGCCACAGAGCAACTGCTGCAGAACTTTATATGTGTGATAACGCCGAGAAACCACTCAGCCGGAGAGTTTGTATGTATGGCGAGGTCACAAAGCAGCAAGACCACATATGTATATACCGCCAAAAACCACCCAGCTATATACGGAGAGGTTAAAGAGTAGCAAGACCAAAGATATATATGGCGAGACCATCTATCAGATACCGGAGAGCAAACATCAAGCAGAGAATTGAGAAGGCGACCAAGCCTTCCAACACACATTGAATTTATAAATTACATGCATAAGAAGGTGCTTAACAAAATTAACAACACATCATCAATCTCATCGATTTTCAGAGAACACCGAGAGGGATTTTTTTTCAATACTTTTGGCATTGAGCCTCTCTCAGATGAGATGAGAGCTCAGCTGCCCCTTTATTTATAATAATAATGGTTACATGCATAGGAATAGATCAGGCTTAGAAAAAACAGATTTTTTCTTTTTTTTAGACAATGACGTAAAGCTTGAAGCTTTATCCTAATTTTAACTGAAAAATCATAGCAATCCTATCCCAATCCTAACAAAATACTAAAATTATCACACCCCTTCTTTATTCCATATCTACACATGAAAAGGGTCTTGATGCTCCTGCATCAAAGAATTGGACTTGAGTTAATTTCATCACCTTGCACTTTCAATCATCATTCTATTCATTATCCTCCAAAGGCTTTTGGGTTCGTGGTAGTGTTTATGTCTCAATTATATAATAGATTACTTGGAAATCCAAAAGAATATTTGGAAGTCTTACCTTGTTGGCGTTGGGGTGTGGGTTAAGCTTATTGGTTCTTTGTAAGTCATGTTCAGTGGTCCTTTCCTAAAATGGCAAAACCTCATTGTCTTCTAGACAGCCTTGATGTTGGTTCGTTGTTTATTAAAATTTTGGATTTGTTTGAGGTGTTGTGAGGGTTTCTAGGAAACAACATGATGACATGGATGGGATACAATGCTAGTCTTCACAATCAACAAAAAGGGTTGAGTATTTCTCAAGAATTAATTATTTGTTGATCCAGTTGGACCTTCAACCACCAGTGCATATTATCCTCAGCTTAAATTTTCTCTCTCAATTAATAGGAACACAAAATGAACATTTTCACAGGACACAAAACAAACATTTACACAGGACAAACATTTACCACAAGACTACACAAGACATTGATGGATTGCTCCATAAGACACGGACAACTTTACATCAAATTTCTTGAGAGAGAGAGAACACCCATGCTTAACATGTAGATTCAACAGAGAAAAAAATTTCGAGGTTACATAAAATTATGCAATCGCCTACTACCTCTCCTTGGTTAACAAGTTGAATAAATAGAGAGATAGACAAACAAATTCAAGGGAACAAAAAATTACCCTCTCCATGAATAATCCACTCAGATCGACCTATTGCTATTTTCAATCACCTCCTCTTCGTTCGTGAATTTCCTCTTCTCCTTCTTCATTAATCAAGCTCGCCCCTCTCATTCTTCATTCATCACGGGCTAGAGTATATAATGATCACTGATCCCTCTCATTCTTCACCCATTAGGCACCCCTCTCTCATTCTTCATTCATCATGTGTGCGAGTATATAATAACTAGGGAATTCCTAAGTTTTATTCTTTCTTTTTTGGACCGTTGTGTTCAAAATTATCTTTAACCAATCTTTTAATTACTATTCATTAAACCAGTCTTTTAATTTCCATTCATTAAAACATCTTTTAACTCATTTATAATTTCCGATATTGTTGTAGTCTTTTTACCTGTGTTTTCCAGTTCTGTGGGTGAGTGTGCATAATAGTGATTCAGTGCGAGTTAATGTTAATGGTGCAAAGGCTACTCTGTGTTATTGACTCAAAAATATTTATAATAATAATCTATAATATAGTAATAAATTAATAAAACTTAAAACAATCATAATTAGAAAATTTTATACGGGTGCTTTCCAGAGTGATATATCTTGTGTTATGGTTGATTATTTCTCTTGATCAGTTATATGTGTTTATGTTTGATGTTGCTCATGAAATCGATTATGCTTCCGCTTAATGTTTTGTAGAACTAGATCAAGTATTATGCTTTAGTACATTGCATGTATAAATTTGATCTACAGGTATGAAATTTCTACAAATAGAGGCTTTCCATAGGGTTAACACCTCTACGAATTCCCTATGACATTTTATGTAGGATTTTTAACAAGAATTATGGGACATTTATCTTTTTCTCTCCAGTGAAATGTAGCAATAAAACAATATGATATAGAAAATTTGTTGCATACTTACCTTCGCAGGTCAAATATTTCTAGAGAATGAATAGAGGAGCACACCATTCATCTTTAATCTGAGAACGTGGTATCCCTTTTGCCCAGTTAATGTCCCATTGTCCTGCTTTGAGAAATTGCAAACTCTATTGTTTATCCACACTCTTGTTCCTCAACCACTTAATTCCTTCCAATGGTAATCCAGTTTCTTGAGAAATGGTATTCTCATTCGCACTCATAGTCAAATCCTCAATTCAAGTCACCATCCCATCGAACCCCTGTGCAAACTTCAGCGCAACTTCATCTTCAAACCCCTGAATCTTAGCCATGAATTCATGCCATCCATCCTTTATCAACTTCTACTTGTAGGAATTGCATTAAGGATTTTTCTCAAGCTCCTCTATCGATGATGGCTCATGGTGGTCATTTTTCATCTTTGTCATGGCTTTGATAGTTAAAAATGCAATATGCATCCAAGTGTAAACAAAGGAAAAACAAACCCAACATTCCGAGTAATGAATTTAAATATCACATGAGATCAAAATAAAATAATTCAAGAAACATAACTACTTATGATGAGTGTTGGGTAAGGTCCTGAAGTTGGTATAATTCAATCAGTACATGAGGGATGAATGCGATGATTGTAGAGAATAACAGTGATACGGTCAAGAAAATGTTCCATTATAAAAATGATTTCAGATAGCCTCCTTGTCTTCATAGCATAATTATCTTAATCCATAAATGTTACATTTGATAGATATATGGAGAAAAAGGAATCATAATTACAAGAACAGGGCACCTCCAGCATGGACACTTGTCATCAAATGAAAAATCATTGAGGATGGCACAGGGAATAGTTAAAGATTAATGATCATAAAGGAAATATTAAGACACATATACATCATTTTAAAGATTCCATCAAGTATGAAACATCATAATTATAGTCAACTGAACTATGTTATAATTCCATGAAAGCATCAAGTGGAAGAATGACGAAATTATCAATGGAATCTCTGATGTGAACTGAAAATCAACGCTAAGCATGATCAATTCAGTTCATCCAAAATTAGGTGCAGGAAATAAGTAATTGTACAAAACATTATAAAAAACTAGCAGACCAACCCCCTTTGCACCATTATGATTGAATGACATACTTGTTGTCTTGTCTCAAATAAGCTCCCTGTTTGCCATGAATTTATTTTTAGAATTCTATTGTTTTCTTAGAATCTTATTAACATTACTGATAAAAAAAAAAAATCAAATCTTTGTTGAAAAACTGAAATTCCAAGAAGACTACCACAAGATTCCTACACTTATTATAGAAATATTTTACCTAGGCCATGTAGTTATTTTATAAGCAACCACCATCAACACATATTGTTCTCCATCAGCATATCTTGAGTAATAATCACTGAGAAATTCATCACTCATAAAAATAGAACAAGATGACACCTTCCTGGACTAATGAGCAAATTATTCATTGAACACTCTAAATTTTGTTGTCATCCAGATGCAAAACTAAATTTCTTCTTAGTCCAGTACAACGAGTTACCTTCACTAAGGGTACCACATCATTAAAGATTCCTAATTTTTGAAAAATATAATTGAAAACATGTTGCTAAAATCATCATAAAAGCATTGTCCAAGAACTAAAATGATGAATTTTAGGGAAAAAGAAAGATGACCGAGTAAATCATAGTGTGAAATTAAGTTTGATACCATAGACATGGCCTTGTTTCCCGTAGGCATTTATAACCTCGACATGGATGTCTTTTAACTCAAAGTAATTCCTGTGTCCCACTCACTAGATATAGATTCAGAGTTATCTTATTTAATTTTAAAATTTAGATGAAGGCCACTATCCTGGCTTGGTAACCAACTGATGGCAATGCCACCCATAAGAAGTAACATGGATGAATCAGCCAGCTCAGGACGAGACCTCCTGTCTTCCAATTTCTCAGATGAAATCCATTACTCTCACTTGGTGACTAGTAACAATAATGTCATACATGTTAGATCTCATGATCGTGGTAGGTCAGCTCATCATGAGACCTCTTATCCTCCATAAATCCTTTGTAAACTCCGATTATGATAAACTTCAAAGGTTACTTAATAAGTGGGGATTCAGATGTACTCCTTAAGAGTATGGGATGGCGTGAAAAGTTTTTAAATGACTAATCATTACTGGTTAGTTCCTCTACCCTAAAGATTCAATCTACCTTGGGTAATGACTGAAAGAGTCTTTGAGTAAATAATGCTAGTTTTCTCATGAATGGCTCATTATACCCTTTACAAGAGTGGTTCACCATAGGAGGTTTTCCAATGATACCTTTTAAGGGAAACTAAAAATATATATCTCAGATGACAAATCATTAGAGTGATTAATCATGGTCACCTTTGCAAAATCATGAGCTATTAGAGTGAATCATACCCAACAAGACTTACCACAGATGTGTGTGTTAACAACCAATGTGGATCAAAAGGAGTTTTAGTGGCTATGCTTTGGAGGTCAAATCCATAATAACATTGTTGTAACATCTTTATTTATTGCATTGATTTATTTTTCTACCCTATTCTACCCTAAGAAGAAAAAGAATTCCTTTCATGTATAGGATTTCTTCCAATGCAACCATGTGCATAATAAGAGGATAATTCTACTCATGTTCAAACTTAAAAAGTATATTCGAGAAAATATCAGAACATGATGAACCAACTACACTAACTTATGTGATGTTATAGATTTTCGAATGATAAATGAGGAGTAGATACTGAGAGTCATATGAAACCAAGATTCAGTGGGATCCATATACTCTTGGTCATCATGAAAATCCTCCAAATTTCTTTGTTTATCTCCTGAAGTGCAGACTAGATCAAATGGATGCTCTTTAGCATCTGCTTCTAATGGATTCTCCTCATCAATCATGATCCATAGCTTCTCAGTTTCCTTAGGAAAATCTTCTAGAGCTTCATGAGTCTTTTCTTCCCAAGCAATAGACCTATTTCTAATTGATGCCCAAATGTGTTCTTTCTGTGAAGAAGAGAGTCCATCTTCTACTAGAATTTTAAATAATTCCTGGAATAGTATCACACTTTCTGGCCTTGTCCTGCTAGCTAGAAACTCTTGTTAGCACCTGGATTTAGAGTAGGGGTTTTTTTAGCATAAAAAAGTAGAAACACACTAACTCAAAAACTCAATTGCAGTAAAGGAAAACAAACCAAGATTGTGAGCTCTCTGGCAATACCATCTTGTATGCTTCAACAAGCAAGAGGAATCCCACTAAAAAAACTCATTTACAAAGGAAAACAAACCAAGCTTGTGAGCTCTCTGGAAATGACATCCAATACACTTCAGCAAGCAAGAGGAATCACACTAAAAAATTCATTTTCAAAGGAAAAGGGAAAAGCATGACAAACCTTTGTGATCTTATCCTACAACGCCTCCCTGCCAACGACGTTGAAATGTGGGGTGATATAAATGTGAGATTTATACAAACATTTAAATTTTGAATCCGGATTGGTAAAATGAGAGGCGTAGCAAAAAATATTCCAGAATATGACCTTAGGGATTTGTACAATAAAAATCAAGCTCTTGCAAACAATTCAAAAGGGCATCAATGAAAGTAAACACATTGTCAATCTACTTTTGGCTCCTCTTTTGGGTTGAGTGACTCCTGCAGCAAGTCTACCTCAGTTATCCAAGGGACAAGGGAATGTAGATGCCACTCAAACTGACAAACCATTAAGGAAATAAAGAATATGATTCAGTTTTCAAAACTTCTAAAAGAATTTGCAAAGGAGTAAACCATGCAATAAAACCAAACAAAATAAATTCATTCTCTACTAATTTAAAGCTTACCTTGATCTTGCAGGATAGTTTCTTTCTAATCACAATGATAGTCTACATTATGTATGGATTGCTATAGTGAGATTTGATTGGAAGAATTTTGAAGAGTTATGTGGATACATGAATGCTAGAAATAATGCATAATAAATTAAATCAACTAGAACCTTAAAAAGCAACCCACTCTAAAAGTAAATATCGTTATGCAGCGAATAAGATCAGGGTAAGTAACACTCTTGAACATTATGCATTTATCAAAACAAAATGCAGAAAATTCTAAGAAGTATGAGACAATGGACTTGCTGGTGGGCCCAAACCACCCATCTTGTTTCCCTTGCAGTAGTTAAATCACAATATCCAATAGTTAAATCACAATCTCAGAAGCTTTAGAAGAACTGTAAACACAAAATCGAATGCCAGATTATATTCATACAAAATCTTGTTACATAACCATTGAAATGACGTAGAGCTGGGCTCCAGTGGCCCCCTCCAAGGATCACCCCACTAGGAACGTAGGCTCCTCCCTTCATTTCCTAACAAAATCGATTCCTGTTTCTCAAAATATGATTTCAAAGTCCAATCTATTCAATTATTCTTCTACAGTATAGAGCTTTCATATTTGTAACAATGATGCCTCCCATTGTTGGATCGAAGGTCATAAACAAATACAAGTTTAGAATGATACAACGATTATGAACCACAATAAGGAGATACGATTATTGTACGGATTCGAATTAATCTACGATTTTCGATAAATGCAAAAACATGTATCGAATCATGAAGTATTTTCCATAATGTTGTCAACAACCTTATGGCTTATAAAAGGCAGTTTGATCAAGTACTTTGACCATCACTTTATGCGCTATTTGGAAGACCTGGGTATGATCAAGGGAACACATCAGCATATCGAACACCTGATCTTCAAAACCCATATGCTCATTTTCCATTATGACAGCTCGATGTACGAAAATCGTGGAGGTGAGAACAAGATTTGCACTACTGGAAGAGGAACTGTACTGCTCGAACAAGAATTATGCACCTACCACAAGGATAACTTATTATTAGTGATAATTTCACATCAAATCATAGAAACAAGTATAATTCATGTAACAATAAAAAATTACCTCTAAATGTGTCTAGATAATAGCCAAAAATGCATAAAAAGGACAATAATGACCATAAACACCCAGTGCGGGCATAAGAGTTATTTAGCAAAAGGTATGAAAATCTAGGCAAAATGGAGGCTCAACAACTATCTCATATCATAGATGTATTTATTAGGATGATACAATAAAATATAGGTGGGAGTGGGAAGTTTTACACTAGAGCTACTTCCCTATCCATATACACTTTATGAAACTAAGTTTTAGAAAGTGAGATCTCTATCCAACATTCTAGTTATCTTGACAGAAAAAAAAAAAAAAAAAAAAAAAAAAAAAAAAAAAAAAAAAAAAAAAAATAAAATAAATAAATAAATAAATAAATAAATAAAAAATAAATAAATAATAATAATAATAATAATAATAATAATATAATAATAATAATAATAATATAATAAAAAATAAAATAAAATAAATAAATAAATAAAAATAAATAAATAAATAAATAACAAAAAATAAATTAAATAAATAAATAAATGTTAATATGATAAAGAGAAATAGTCACAAAAAATTGTGGTTTAAACTAAATCTCCAAAATGAAGAGAAGTACAAAAGTATCTTCCATCCATTTTCAAAATTTTCAATAAATTTCCAAGCAGAAAGTTTGGCTACAAAATAATACCAGGGTGTTGTATATCATTAACATCTATTCTTCAAACAAAAATTAATATTTTACTTTCAACAATGTTCAACATTATTTTTTTTCCAAAGAAAAAATCGGTAACCTTTTATTTAAAAAATGAAAAGTTACACAAGAAGATGTATTGAAGCATTTCCATAAGGTGCCCATTGGGCTCGAGTGCTTTCGCACCCCATGCAAAGTTACAGAAGCTAACGTGCATTTAGAAGAAGAAAGAAAAAAAGAAAGGAGAAAAAGGCAGAAAAACTGGATTCCGGTAGTGAGTAAATGACTCACACTTCAAGTTTTTCTCCCCTTTTTCTTTTCGACCTTCTGCCACTCACCTTGAGTAGGCTCGATTGAAGATACGACTAACTGTGTTTCCGCTTTCTGTGAGGTTATTTCCTTGTCTGAGTCTGAAGTATCTGAGTGGTGATGTCATTTGGTCCCGCCCATACTCAAATCCTCGCTTGCCTTCTCTGCCTGATTTGAATGGGACTATGGAGCCTTGTTTCCTGATGTGGTTTCCTTTTGAGTCTCCTTCCCTTTGGCAATATCAGCGTTCTCTGCAAGGATATCTTCCTCTTTTGCTTATGATTCTTCGTCCTCTGAGACAGAGGGGGGAATTGCCATCCTTTGCTCTGCTTCCCTTTCTGCTTCTTTTTACTGTTTTCTTTCTTGGCTTTTGGACATGTGCTTTGCAAGTGTCCTATCTGCCTACAGAGCCTACATATGAAAGAAGTGTTTTCGTAGTCTAGTCCTTGTAGCCAATTTTGTTGTTTGTAGATCAACCTTATATTGTCCGACAATCCTTTGCTTAAATCTACTTCCACACAAATGCGTGCAAAAGTGTAGACCCTTTCATCAATCCTTTCCAGGTCTGTTTTGATGTATTTCCCTATACTGTTCCCAATTCCTTACAATACTCGTTCACTCCAAAAGTGAAGGGGAAGGTTATATAGGCGGACCCAGACCGGCACTTTGGAGACAGTCATTTTGTTTGGATCAAAATCTGGGAACCATGGGGTCATAAACAGCCCCGCTGTTCCCCAAAACCAAGGCCCAACATTGATGATTGTATCTCTGACTTCCTTGGATACAAATCTGACTATAAAAAACCCCTTGGAGCATAAATGTATATCACATTCCATGGTCCAAGTGGTAAAAATCCAGTGAAATAAATCCATTGGCTTTGGCCAAAAACTATTAAAACGGTATATTAAGGCCTATGTTACATAAGACTTTACGAAATCATCAATCCCTATAGAATCAAAGTTGAGGGCTGGGGTTTGCCCTAGCTGATCTACTATGTATGGCCTGGGTGTATATCCGCCTTGATTTGGAGAAGACCCTGGATCCCTGTTACCCTATAAAATATTTTTGTAGGAGGAGCCTCCCTTGGGTTGATGCTGAGGTGCTGTCTTTTTCCCCTTGTCTCCTCCTAAGGAGCTTGGTTGTCCCTGGGGCAGAGCTCCTCCTCTCAGCCTAAAGTTTAAACCATGGTTGTTCCTAGACTAATCTCATAGTTTTTCAAGGTTCTACTATCCTGGAGGGACCACCTACCACTAACCAAATGTTGGATTTGAACAGGGTATCCCGTCAACGCCCATATTTGTTGTTTCAGCTGCATGATGGTGCTTTTTGCCTGTACCCATACTAAGCAGGTTTTCCCCTTAGGAGTTTTAATAAAAATCTAAAAACGAGATGTTGTTACCTGCAGCTTGAGTTTTGACTGAGTTCCTGATCCGCCTAAGTCGGTGGTGCGGCTATTTGCGACGTGCTCTAGCTGTAGACAATCTTCTAGATCTGACCTCATATAGGGTTTTTCTTTCATTTGCAGGTCTAGATCTATAGACCCGGTGCTCGATCTATATTTATTATTACTGATCTATTGCCTAGATTCTGCCTATTCTCTAGTATTGGCCAGATCGGTTAGGTCCAGGGCAGATCTGCAAAGTTTGGGCCAATCCATTGAGGGGGAGAGCAGATCTTCATCATGCAAACCCCCTTCTTTGATTTTAATGACCAATCCTGTGTGCAAACCTTCAGATCCCAACCCTGCCGCGTCCGTGGCTTTGAACAAAAGTTTCAGGGAAAACCGTTGATCGGCAGAAAGACCAGGCTTGACGACATGGCGGTTAGTGAGAATGATCCCCCGGTCTTTATCGACATTGAAACCCGTGGCATAGTTGGCACCAGCAGACTCTGTATCGAATGTGCGAGTCGCAGTGGTTCGGAGAACCACCACTACCGGAACAACCATCTTTAATGCATTTCTGCAGTCCTCCGGCGTTGTCACGCTCTGCGTGTATGTTCCATCAATTTCCATGCTCAAGGTTTTCTTCAAACTCTGCTCGTCAAGGGGGCTCGCTATTTTAGCCATCTCTTCGGATCGAACCCTTGACCTCTGTAGCTTCTCTTTCGCCTCCAGAAAATACAATGTTCAACATTATATGGCTATATGACATTGTATTTATTGATGTTTTCCATCTTGGTATACATTCTTGTGATTATTATCGTTTTCATTCTCTACCATCATTATAATCATTATTTATATATGTAGCAACATCCATGGTCAAATTTCTTATTCCTACCAACTTTTACTTTAAAGGAGGTATTTTCCTATGCACAACTATTCAATATGATATATTTAAATAATGTTATTATTGAAGAGATTATATAATAAATAAGCCTTTCAAGCTTTATTTCCGTCGCCGAATTTATTGACATTGGATATGTTATATAATGTACCACCAAATTAATGAATTAACATACAATTGGATTTGATTTCAAGTGGTTGGAGGAATGATTATCATCCTCCCCACCCAGGTGTGATTCCCAGAAGTGACATGTTGAGCTCATAGAGAGTATATTTCTCTAATGAATTTCATCCTTATTGTTGACTTGCTTTTTGGCCTTAATAATCTAGGCTTTTCCCTATGTATCATATTTGAAATGAGGTAAATTATCCAAGGGTTTTCCCTGAGATTTGTAACATGGAAAAAATACAATATATCAGGGAAACCTTATGTGCCAATAAGTTTAGCCTTTAAAACAAAGTGTCTGTACTAGTGTAAGTGTGGAAAAAGGTCATAAATAACTAAATGTATGCAAGGGCCAACCCTTTGTACTACTATAGATTCAAAAATACAACAACCTTGTGTGCCACTGTAGATTCAACACACACTACACATAGTATAATGCTAACATGCTAATGTGTGCACTAGTTGCGAGCTAATTACTGGTTACTTGATTGATTAATAGATGTTTTCATATACAACAATACTAAAACAATTTTTTATTACATATAGTTGTCTTACATCATTATATTTTGTTACATTGAGCATTGTGATGCCTAAAATGGCATAAAATGGAAACATTAATAATGTGAGTAATCAAATTCAAAAACCAAAACACATCTCATATGTTTTTCTTTCCTCACCTCGTTATGTGAAATATATTTATATTCCATATTATGAGGAACATGCATGTTTTATTCCTCTATGGACTAATCAAAACCAATAACAACAAACCTCAACATGTGGCTTGCAAGAATTGAACCTAAGTGGGGAGGACAACAATTATTTCTCCTAACCACCTAAGATAAACCTAAATGAAAAAAACAATATCTTAAGTTATGTAAATAAATTGCACAAGTTAAGTTATTTGTCTATTATAAAAACCAAAAAACAATTGAAACTACGCCAAATTTATATTTGTAGATCCAAGAGAAGCTTCATCAACACCCTCAAAGTATGAAATGTTTACCTTGTAACAAAGCATCAAATTCTAAGGCTAAAAGGAATGTGAAATGACATTATATACCTCATATTGAAGGAAATATATTAGTTAATATATGTAATTAACATTTTATGTTTACTTTTATTTTAAAGATAATAAAAAGGTTTCCGAGTAAAATATGAATGGTTTCCATGGTGGAGAATGTTGATGCTTCTAGTGTAGTGTAACTAATCATTATAGAATTCAACTATCCTAAATAATGCATCCAATTTTTTATTTTAATAATCATGTTCCTATATCGGAGAGGCAGGAGGAATAGGGGAATTATTCACGCCCAATGAAAAAATTGTGGCAAAATTTGCATGGGGTCTTGGTCATGCATCAAACAACCAAGTGGAGTTTCTTTCTCTATGGAAGGGTCTAGAAACTTCTTTGGAAATAAATTTTAACATTATTCTAGTCTTCATTGAAGTAATTATTATAATTTGTTAGGTGGTCAAGGCTACAATGGAGTCGAGCTATGATTTCCCTCTTATTCTCCAAAGGACTCTCTTACTTGCCTCTCAATTAGAGCATGTGGAATTTTTCCATGTTTACAGACATTTGAATTCAATGGCATACAATTTGGAAAATAAATACTCCATGTTGGGTCAAGAAAATTATATTTAGGTCAAGAAAATTTCAAAATCATTTATATACCATAGTCATGATGAGAGTCCCAAGGCATATTCACTTTCATTCAAATTTTGATACATATGGAAATTTGTTTCCAAGTGGGGATGGGACATATTCCTCCTACTATAAACAGCCTATGGATCTTGTTAAAAGGCTAAGTGGTGTTGGGATCTCAATATTTATTGTTTTCTGACGTCAATCTTCAAAATTTTCCTCTAGGTGTTTCATGCACCCTATTATGTGTCTTGAAATATTTCATCTCATCTGCAAAATGAACCATAAGAATTTAATTCTTATTTGGTGGGAGGAATTGGAACTCAATATGGTTATGGAGCTTCTTTATTTTAGAAGTGGGTTGGATTTAATTTCATCACCCTGCACTTTCAATCATTAGTCTATTCATCATCCTCCAAAGGATTTTGGGCTCATCGCAGTGTTTCAGTCTCAATTATATAAGATATTATGTGGAACTCCAAAAAATTCTTTGGAAGCCTTACCTTTTTGGTCTTGGGGTGTGGGTTAAGATTATTGGTTCTTTTGCAAGTCAGGTTCAGGGGTCCTTTCCAGAAATGGAAAAACCTCATTGTCTTAGAGAGAGCCTTAATTTTGGTTTGTTGTTTCCTAAATTTTTGGATTTGTTTAAGGTGTTTCTAGGGTTTCTAGGAAACAACAGGATAACATGGATGACACATAATGCTAGTCTTCATAACTATTATTAGAAGCTAAGTTCCTCTGACTTCTAAGTAGTCTGGAAATTTCTTTAAATGAATTCCATGAGGAAGTTATTGCATTCAACACTTGGGTTATAGCTCTAGATAATTGTATGGTTGGAAATGATCAGCTTTCTCTTGTAGGTGTTGCTCCTAGTGTAGTTACTAATAAGAATAAGCCTCTTTGCTCACAGAGGAATGACAATCCTAGTGTTGGACGTTGTTGATGTGAGAAACTAAGGACAAGTTTATTGGTTTTAGTTAAAAAGTTTTGTTGATATATGTTGTAATGTAAATACCTTCTTATACTTGGGATCTTCTGTAGATTCATAAAAGGGTATATATTTATAATAAGGAATAAATGAAACCCTAGATATTGGCACTTATTTTGTATGGTTTGGTGAATATTTACATTGTCAGAGAATAAGAAAATCTTGTAAGGGTTATACCTCATAATCTATTATTATTAATGTAAAATCCTTAACCATTTCTTAAAAAAAAAAAATTGTTCCTTGATTTCACATGGGGATTTGGATTGGTAGTGAATGGGTGTTTTGTTAAGGCACTCCATACAAAAAGGTCTCTGACTCAAATCCCCCATGGACATTTTCCCCATAAAAAAATAATGATGTTCCTTTATTTGAAAGAAAAAAAACTCTAGCAATTGTAATTACTAGTTAGTATTATTAGTATAATGCCCAATGCAATGGCTACACATTATACAAATGATGCAAATACACTCATAATGAAACTAGTAGATCACACAATTTCATGAAATGGACATTCAAATTATTCCATAGATGTTGATTTGGGAATTGACTAATATTTATTCCAATATGAAAGAATTTATCACAAAATTCGTTATTTATTAATAATTATGCATCACACAAATATTATTTATTTAAGATATGAAAATATAAATTTCACAAAATAAAATAATATATGACCTAAAATGTTTAGCATTTCAAGTTGGAAAATGAATTATTCACATCAAAAAACACTTATAAAATAATGAGTTGGACAAAAGATTGAAGTAGCTATAATAATTGGGGAACTCTATCTTATGATGCATTTCTAAGGTTTTTTCTAACATTAGGTGTTTCTTAGATCAATAACATGTGAATATTCAACCTTACAGTTGATCTAGTATATAAATTACAACGTCGAACATAGGAAAATATTTCAATTCATTTCAAACCCATTCCACTTGGCAATCCAGGTGTAAAGATACTAAATATATACTAATAAGTTCTAACCCTTAGGGTACACTTTTACAAGAAAAGATCATATATGAAATTACTTCCATTACTACAAATTTACAGTAATTACCTTTCATTATTATCTTCAATACATTTTTCAGATATTTGAACAATTTTTGCTCTTCATATGTTAAATTTACATGAACAATAAGTGTAGGAAATTACCTATTTAAGAAGACAATGGAAGTAGAAAAATAAAATATAAAACAATATAAATAACTTCATATGTGTGTGTGTGTGTGTGTGTGTGTGTGTGTGTGTGTGTGTGTGTAATAATGGCGTAAATGTACATACTTCAACTTTATGATAAAGCTATTATAATATTTCAAGCTTTCTAAAACCCTAGCTACACTAGTGTTGTAGCTACTACAACCCCCTCCAAATTTTTCCTACTTTCAAAATTCTTAGCCTCCTATTGTACTGTGAAACATTGTCACAAGTTATTTAAGATGTTCCATGATTATTATTCATTTTTTTCCTAGCTGTTGTATTTCCTTTTCAAGAAAACTCGAAGTGTCATCTTTTCTTAGAAGTAGTCTCAATGCACCTTTAAGAGGTAGTTCTAGTGAAATATATTGCATTAGTTCATCTCATATATCATAAAAGCATGCACTGGGTACACTTCCATGGCATAAAACACTTTCTCATTGTAGTTGACACTTGTGTTGTAAATTCATGTAGCGTAACTATCACACTTCGAGATAAGTGTCGTTTTATTGTTGTTTCAATGAATACATGTTGATTTTGGGTATTGGGCATTTTTCTTTCATGTGTTTGAGGGTGTATGTGTGTGTGATAATGTTAAGTACTTGTTGTATGCTCTTACTCTTACACTCTTGTCTCACTGGTCTCATACTTAGTGAAATCATTGGAGCTTTTCCTTGTCCTCTCATCTTGCGCAAGTTGGAAGCACACGGATTTCTCACCAAGTAATAAGCACACTGTACACTCCTAAGATTTAGTGATGACACCCTTACCTCCTAGAATTTCATACTATTTCATCTTGAGGATAACCTCCTTGTGCATTGAGAAACATTAGAGCATAGACACTCAAACCTTACCTTCTACACCTGCACACTACGCAACCCTTGATCAACTCTGTCTTGTATTTTTCATTGTGCATTATTAATGTACAATAGGGTCATATATATACCCTTCAAGTGTTAACCTACACAATCCCTAGATGCTCCTCCTTAGTCATTGTGCATTGTGCAGTTACAATGCCTAAGATTATCACTCTTACTACTTGCAATCGCCCTATGTGTCATGCCTTGAGTAACCTTGCCTTCACTATGAACTACACACTTTTAGTGGATAGTAGGGCCATCCTTCAACCCTTGTATTGGTAAACTACATAGTACCTAGATCCTCCTCCTCAACAACTATGAATTGTACATTCCCAGTGGGAAACCCTATCATCCCTGCATCCTGAAACTGTGTACTATGCCTACGCATGGCTCCTCCTCCCGTACCATTGTGCACTGCACACTCGTAGTGCCTAATCATTCACTTCTTTCATCTATATCCTATGCATTCTGCACTAGAAATCCTATTTCTCTTAGACCTTGCACATTTCCCATCACAGTCAATATCTTGCATGAACATAAGGTAGAATAGGTGATTTTAGGATTGATATTCTCTTTCCATGTGTGAGATCCATTTTTACTTAGTTTCATCCTAACATGGTAGATAATTTTCAAGGAGGTCATCAAGGAAATATGCTAATACAACACTTATGGAGTTGAAACATAAATATACCATCATACAAAAGATAGAGGAACTCTAAACTATGATAGATGTATAGTGACTCATGATGATTTAGAATATCTCAATACCATGCTGAGACCCTTTGAGGGTGAAGATAAAATAAATTTTGGATCCATCATGAGGAGTTAAAGACACATCAATAGAGAAGATAACTTGACATCGACACATTACAACAAAGTCTCATGTTACATGTCACCAAATGACCATTGACATAAACATGTATTTGCCACATTTTAGTTGAATGTAATTAATTTTGTAATTATCAAAATCAGAAAAGTTTAAATGTGTGGAAACCCAAGCGTCACACATGGAATGTAAAGAGTTATTAAGAATTCCAAGCTTGATGTAGGAACTCAAAAGTCACATGGGAACTCAAGAGTCATGAGGGTGGTCAAAAGTCATAAGGGAGATAAAAGGTCACCTCATTTGTTATAAATAAACCCTCATAGCTCAAGAAAATGACTTTTCACCTTGGATTCTCAAGGTAGGCATAAGTGAGAAGATTATCCTTAGTTTGGAGGAAGTAGTGGCTTAACATTCCACTCTTGGGGCTAGTGATGCATCGTTGTAATTGTGTATCTTGGAAATTTCAGTTAATGGTTTGAAGCTCTTAAAGCTAACACACTTTCATGCATATATTGTGAATGTTCTAAGATTATTGTTTCATTGTTTGTGGTGTATTTTTGTGTTTATATATATTAAGGGAAATTAAATATTTCATTGGCTTTAGTATACATCTTTGAATTGTGCATTTCTTTCTTTCATGATCATTGTTTCATTGTGAACAATTTTACAAGATAATTAATGCTTTTTTTAGATAAATGTTTGTATATTTATTAGGATAGTACTATTACTCTTCTTCTAAATACTCATTATTACTATTACTATTGAAATTGAGTGCTTCACAAGTCTAACTTACCTGGTTATCCCAAAAGTATATGCATACTCGTGTATGTTGTTTATTGTAGCCAAGACAAATATTTAAGATTATGGCAGTCAAGACTACGTCCTAAATGGGGCACCTACTCCAAATCGTGTCAGGTCTACTTGGGACTTCATATCAGTGAGGCCACCTGTATGTTGGTGGTTTCCAGCGATGTCAACATTTTGGCACTAGAAGGAGGGTCAATATTTGTAAGGCTAATAACTCAACTCATTCATAAGAATAACCTTCCGTTCAAGGTAGTAATTCTTTGAATCTGAATCCAACCCATATATTTGAGAAAGTAGAGTCATCTCACTAAGGTCCAAAGCATGCTTATAGGGTTACTTACAAGCAACTTTGCAAGATTTGGCCTATCACCCATCACTTTAATAGAGTTTAATCAGATTACTCCTTGTTACATATGTTCTTCCTCATAATAAATATTTGAAAGAGACAACCCACTGTGGTGTTCTAGTTTCTTTGGTTTTGGATTTGGTTACTGCTACCCTTGATGATTTAGCTGAATCACTTGAAGAATATAATTATCAAGGGTATATTCCACCACCTATTGGGGAAAATATAGAAGGAGATAGGGAGAACATTCATTTTTCATATGATGAACTGACGAGGGACAATTTTTCATATGATGAATTGAATAGTAAAGAGGAAGAGTCTTCATAATTAGATAGTGAGGATAAAAGAGAATGAAGACGTGGCTAAGTACCAATTGAGAATATGACAACATGTCGTTGCCAACCTAGAAAAGGACAACAACTCATAGTAAGTAACAAAAGACACATATTTCTTTTACATAATGAATGAAATTAATGGGCATAATTTTCACTTACCTCAAGAAGACTGCACAAATCACTCACCATAATACTCGACAACCACCATAAGCCTATGATGTGATCTACACCATCAGCCTATGATTTCATTATCCTAATTAAAATATTCCGCCCCCAATGAACTATTCATTCAAACTTGTACCTAGTAAACTATATGAAATCTAAGCAAGAACAATGGGAGGTTCATTGAATCACATAATGTCCATAAAATCCCTCTTTCTATAATATTACGACAATATTTTAGAAATGTTTTAGGCCGCGGGATGGAGTAGGTATGTTGAGAGACTATAAGGGTATGTTGATGTTATTTCCCTTGAAATTGTGCTCAATTTCCAACATGATAGGTCTTTGGTAGTGGGAATAGTGGTCCAGGAAGATGAAAACCAGAGAAACAATATCTAGGCTACAACAAGTCAAAGAATGATGGAATTCTAGGAAGAGTTTGAATCCATAATTGATGGAGTAGTTTCTCATGTCAGAAGAGGGGTTGGTAAATAACTAGAGTGGATTGGACAAGAGGTATCTACCAACACCCTAGATGTAGCTCTCATCATGTAGAGATAATTTACACATCAGGAGTTCCATGGGGTCATATATTAGCACTGCTTGAGGCCATTAGATCACTTGAGGGATTAAAAACTAGTTAACATACCCTTCTTCCTATGGAAGACACTCCAATATATGGCCACAAAAATTTAAAACTCTAGTTGGCTAAAGGGTTCCCTTTCTCATCATGGCTCAATCAAATTAATTATGGAGCATGCACTCCAAAGAGAATGTTTCATATGGAATGATGTTGTAAAAGCACCACATTTGGAAGTTAAAGCATTACTCGCAGAAGAAAAAGCTGTTGGAACTCCACTAGAAGTTGCAACTATTACAACTCCACTAAAATATGCAGCTACTACAATCCCTAAGGAGGTACCTACTGCAACTCTTAAAGTAGGAGAAGTTGCTAAGTTGCAACCACAGGAAGAAAAATTCAAGGGAGGTCATGATAGTTATCTAGAGATCATTAGAAGCCAACCTCCAACAAGGAGACTAAGGAGAATGACTAAGAGACCTACACTTCGCAAAAAATACCAAAAAATAAGAGTATAAAGTAAAAAAAGGAGGACATGGAACTAGCTTCTATAAAATAGGTCGAAACCCTTGTTGCAACACAAGAAGAAGCACAAGAGGAAAAATAAGAAGATATAGCTCCTACAACACAAATATATTTAGAAGAGGTGCATGTTGTAGCATGGCCTGAACAAAACAATCTTGTCCCACTGAAGACTAAAGAAGAAGTGTATGTGGTTACACAGATTGATAAAGAAGTAACCCTTGTTAAAACAAAAGAGCTTGTAGGGGAAATTTAAAAAATCCAAAGATTGTATTGAGCCACAAAAGGTAGTAGAGATGGAGGAAGGAGAAAGTGAAGGCTCCACTACAAGGCAAGAACCAACATACGAAAAATGTAGGGATACTTTTCTAAAACATAAGAGGGAGGAAGGGTTATAACACTAAGTGTGGAAGAAAAAATACAAGAAGAAATAATAACTCCCTAGGCCACTAATATCTTTTAGAGCCCAGGGAAGATATACAGGGCCAAAAAGAAGAATAAACCTACAGGTACTCTATACTTCACTTCTTTACATTCATTTATTTTCTGTAACAACAAATATTGTTGGAATAAGGAATTGCTGAGGGGGGGGTGAATTAGTAATTTATCAGATGCTTTTATGTTTGTAGTATCCTTATAGTTGTTGGAAACAAAAAATAATACTGAGAGGGGAGTTGAATTAGTAATTTATGAGATTATTTTATTTTTATAGCATTCTTACAGTTGTTGGAAACAAATGATAATACTGAGAGGAGGGGTGAATCAGTATTAAGACTAATTTTAACTTTTTATACAATTTACTTTTCTGATTCATACTTGGAAACCATCCATATAATGAGCAGCAATATAAAATCAACATAGAAGCGCACACCATGAACATCACACAAATGAGACACATGGTTTTACATGGAAATGCTTTCATGAAAAAACCACCAAAGCTAGTTGTTTTTATTGATGCAATAAGCGCACCTACTCTACTACATCAATCTGTTTTGTGAGCACCCACTCACAGGAAGCACCAAATCCCTTTGATTGTTTGCTAGCACCGACTAGCAAGAAGCACCAACTCCCTCTTTTTGTAGACACTTGTCGAGCTTACCAGAAAACCATGTGAGGCATCGGCCTCAATGATTTTTTACAAGAACTAAATTGTAGCTCCTTGGATTTTTGCAAGCCAAATTGCAGGAGGCACCAACCCCAAGCCTTCTCAAGCACCCACTAGAGATGGAAGCACCAATTTCCTGTATGCAAGCACCAACTCACACTCAAATACGAATTGCATGTTCTCTGTAATTGGCAGCCACTCTGCCTGATCTCACCTTTCTTCTCTGCTCACTCTGTAGTAGCCCATTTATCTGCACAACAACAATCGCTCATCGTAGTCCATGCAACTCTATTCTATGCTTTTCATCAACAATCACTTATCTCTTGGCCTTTTTCTCTCCATAACATAGTCTCATCTCCTGGCCTTCTTTCTTTACGCATGCACCTTTGGCCTTTCTCGGAGCATAGGCACTTTCAGCCTTTCACACAGGGCACAAAATACTTTGGCTTTACACACAGTGCATGAAAAATTTAGCCTTACTCACAATAGCACAACTCTTGGGGTCTCTTGCCTCTACATAGGCACTCTCCTCATTTCTTTGCAGGACAAACTCTCTCTCAGCCTTACACAATAGTGTAGTCACCTAGAGATTTTCTTCTTAGCTCTTTAGCAACTATGATGCTTCCCCCCACATCACTCATCTGATATCCTGGGTTTTCTTCCTTTACTGCCCCTCGATTGATGATGCCACTCTGTCCTGCATTCACACTCTGTGAGTGTACCTCAACATGGCCCTTCCATTCTGTTGTTGCATATGAATTGGTCTCTACCACTAAATTAACCATGAGAATGTTCACTTGACTATTTTCTCCATTTTGAGAATTAATTATCAATCCACTTGCACACTCAAACCAAGCACGATCCTCTCTATGAATAAATCTCCTATCATTGAGGCTCTCGATTCTTATTCATGGTTTCACAGTACTTCGAAATGGCTTCTCTGTGGATCATTGTCCTTGTTGCCTTGTCTCAAAGTTTTTTATTGATCCATATGACTCCATGAACCAACTCTGCCAATCTTCATGTGTTCTATGGTGGTTGACTCATTCATCCATGTAACTCTTTGAGACGTGCATCAGAGCACAGAGATAGCTTGTCTCACATCAAGGTAGACCCAACACTCTTTTCCAAAAATTGTGATCCTTGTTGCCTTGCCCCAATGATATTTGAAAGTCGTAATTAATCATGAGACCAAATCCTCTGCTCCTACATTCAACTTCACAGTTGTTGACCCATACGCTTTTTAAATCCTTATACACTGGTGCAATATTCTAATCTTCTAATTGTCGACCTTCGATATGATGAGCTCCTTCTGCTTATCCCTTCTCGCATTTCTCACCATAGAACCGAGGGTTGTGACCTGCCACTTAGCCTTGAGATGTTAGAGAATTTTTTATCCTACTAGGGGCTATTTTCCCTTTGTTAAGTGCTTAACACCCTTGGTTCTTTAATTTCTTAACCATGCACTAGCCAAATATTGGAGCCCCTCTCATCAAAAGCTTTGAATCAGGGATTTAACTTTGGAGATGTGATATTCCCACTTCCAATATAGCCCATAGCTCTCGGTGCTTGACTTTAGTTCTACACCTTTAGTTCTTTGAGTTTTTACGACCGTGGTGCCAACCCAATATTAGAGCCCCCTTCTGAAGTTTTGATATCCTTAATCCTTCGATTTATGACTTCAGATATGATGTCATCACTTCTTATCTTATCAATAATTTCCCATTAGACCACCCATTATGTTTGAATATGCTTGCCATGTATCCTGATGTACTGCCACATGATGCTGACATCAGTTGCTACTTGCCCTTATTGGAGCCAATAAGATCCTAATGTATCCTTATCAGAGCCAATCACATGTTGCCATGTGTCCTTATTAGAGCCAACCATATCCTACCATGTGTTCTAATAGAGGAGAGAGAAAATGGCTCGCCCGCCTTTGGTTTTGTGAAGAAATCCTTTGTTAATCCTTTGTCGGCATTCTCGACGAATTTTAACACTATCGGCACTTCACCCATATCGCAACTTTTAAAATGTTCTCACATTTAGAAGTTATGATTATCTGATCGCTAATGTGCCAATATGCTGACCTTCGATCATCGATGTGTTGATATGCACACATTTGATCTTACGATCTACGATATGTTCAATCATCAATATCTAATATGTTGATATTCCTTCCCGCATAAGGCTTCAAATCCCTAAAATTTAGTAGGCCATAACTTTTGAACCAGGAATCCATTTTTGGACTTCTGCATATCGTTGGAAAGCTATTCTAGAGAAATTTCCAATGGAGAGGATCTGATATAGGCTTTGAGCCCATCTACTATGTCAAATATGGCTCCAAAATCTCTTCCACTCTTTTTCTCCTTGACGCTCTAGACATTTGAAATCACACTTAACATGGTGGTCCTTTGCATGAAGCCTGCAACTATCATGGACTTCCATCTGGTCCATGATTGCAATCATCATTTTATGGCTTCTATAATAAGCCTACTACTATGATGATTTTCTACATGAATATTATAGCTACCATGAGATTCCTCCTGGGCCATCACTGCCAAGATCTTCTACAACAAGAATCTAAGCTAGTCTTGTTGACATCAATGCCAATACTCCTACCAATACTTAGGCAATATCAACTACCCAACACATCTCCCTAGCATGATTGTTGTCATCAATGCCAACACACTTTCAAATTCCCTCGCTAGACCACTGGCGATCCAGACATTGCTAATTGTCCAACAATCCCCCCCTTTGACATTGATGGCAACACTCCATCCTTCTCTTCATGTGATGGCCAAACCTCATGCTGCTTTCACACATCTCATTGCATGAGACACGAATGGCTTGCTTTCTTCTGCATAGGCCATCACAACTTCTTAACAATTCTCTGCCCTTTTGACATGAATGGCAAGGGGCTATAATCTGTCTTTCTATTCCCATGCAATCGCTTGGTTGTGAAGACCATAGTCTAGCTGTTGAGATGTGCATACTGCTGCTCCAAAAGTTGGGTATATTTGATATGCTCCCCCTGAAAATATACTGCCTCTTTATTGTCCTTCCAATTTTGGACACCTTATGGCTTCTTGTTGAGCAATCTCTTCACTAATTCCTCTTTTGTATCATAAAGATTGATACCCATTAAACTGCTCATGGTATTGTTTTTGTTGCAAATACAAATTAATGGTGATGGATTTAAGTTCACACTTCTTCTCTAATACTGCTGCTTTCGATACTGTTCTCACATTTTTTAGCATCTCCACTTCGCCCCTTGAGATCATTCTCATACAATAGGGACTTCCTCTTGTACCAATTGCACCAAAGGAAATGATACAAATGGAGCATTGTACAAAGAAAACTCTAATATTTCTTTTGTCAGAAAGAAATGTCCATTTGCAGGTGAGGTTACTCAACATGATCCCAACACAACCAATTGACATATCGATACCAATTGAGAGTTAAGGGACATGAAAATCTTGCACCAATTGTGTTTCATGAACACAAGATTGCTATGCATAATTAAACTTAAAACTTAAATGAAATAAGGATATTTCACCAAAGATGCAAACCTTTCATTTGCTCAAAAATATTCCTTTCTAAGGCTGCCAATTGTTGCATGCTACTCCTTATCAAACCAGCTCCCCCCTAAACCAATGCTCTTTGATCTCCCACAACATCTTTCTTGCCTCTTGCGTGGGGATTAATCATGTGGGCCTAAATTGACTATGAGATTCTTGTCATTCCATTGCACCCCATATTCTTCCCATAACATAATATATTGTTATGTAATACTCATCTTGGTTTCAATCCTTTCAAATGTTGATACGTTCAAAATAAATCAAATTATTCTTGTAATCAGCAATAAAACACATCCATACCTTCATTAATCAGATGCAAATTTCTGTTCATTCCTTTTAGCTTCCTGCATCTAACTTATTTGGCCTCCCTTGAGTCCATTATCTTCCTTCACCGAAGAGAAATAGAGGATTTACTCCTCCTGAGCAGATCATTCGCCTTCTTCTTCCAGACCTTTAATGGTCGGGTCCTGACAGAAGCATCACTCTCCAGCTTCTTCTTTACCCATATTTGGGATTCTTTTTGTCTGCACATAAATAGAGGAATAGTCTCTTTCACCTCCTTGTTCTTCACCCAAATCCTCTTGAATCCTTTCTGCCTTACAGAGGGGTCCATCACATGGGTAAGAGGATCATTCTTCTGATTTCTTCATCCTCATTTCATCTTGATCTTTTGACACGTAGCAGTGAAGACAAGTCTATATTTCTCAAATCCATTCTTTCTCCTTGTTTTCAAATCCCAAGTTGCTACATTTGCATGCATATGCTAAGAAGCATTCCATTTCTTCTCATTTCTGTAGCAAGCTCTCTTGTGCCCAAATTTTCCACAATTGTAGCATTTGATTTGGCCTAAGAATGAGGTAAAGGAGTTACTCCTTTTGAAAACATTCTTTCAAAAACTCCTATTGCGCCCATCATGCCTTCTTATAGCTATTTTGTGCATTCTATGGTTATTTCTATCTAGCACATCTTGTTTCCTTGCATACCATCTATGGTCTATGGCTATGATGTTATAAAGCAAGCAAGGATCCTCTCCTTGTCCTTGAAGAAGTTCATCCAAGGAAGCAGCAAATCATCCTCATTAAAAGAAGAAACCTTACCTATTGAAGAAAGGATTTTTTATCTGGAAGAAGATCATACAAGAGGGAGAACTAATACATCTTCTTCAACCATCATCAAAGTAATCAAGATGAAGATTTCATCTTCACTTGTCAAGCAAGTATATTTCATTATTTAATCAAAACAATATCAAGTATCTTGGCTTTTGCAAGAAAAACAATATCTATGAAAAGGATTTTGATTATAGAGGTTACCTTTTCTTTGTAGGCTTTTTCCTTGAGTAGGAAAGGACCTTTGTTGGCTCTTCATGTGCCTCCCATGATAGTTTGCATTACTGCCTTTCAGTTTTTATTTCAGCTATCTAGCCCTCTTCTGTTGTACTACCAGCTTCTTAGCTTTCTGTTGTTGCATTTCCTTCTCTTGTTGCTTCTGCTTTCCATTCTATTGTTGTTTTCCAACAAACTTTCTTTCTTTGTTGTTGTTGGAAACTTTGAGTCCCTGTACCTAGGACGTTGATCCTTCAACATTTGCATTATTGGAGCTAGGTTTTTCCTTCTAACCCAAACCAGTCTTGATGAGAAGGAATATTTTCTTACCACAGATATCATCCAAGACTTTATTGCTCCACTCAAGATTATGATAATGATAAAACCCTTTATTTGAATTTTCTAAGTCATGTCTCAATGAGACTACTCCATTTTGTAGTCTCTCATAATAAGCTTCCTTCTCGCTTAGCTGATTGGTTAACTTTATATTCAGTGTACTAGCCTCTTGTTGAGCATTTAGATCAACTAATGTTTTTCTCAACCTTCCACTCTCAAGATCATAAATTTTTAGTTTCTCCTCTTTCTTGCGATTTACCTCTAATAGGTCCTTGAGCTCCTTTAGAACAAAGATCAACTTCTTTCTAAAAAATATCCTTTATTTTAGATCCTTTTCTTCACTATCAAAGGTGTTAGCTGAGTTACCGTCGAGATCTAAACCCATTTATGTGTCCATGGAGCCTTCCATGGGTCTAAGGGTTATCCCTTCCTCATCACTACCTAGATTATTATTGTTTTCTCCTGTGGATGAGCACACTGGAAATATCTCTTCTTCCTCTGGGGATTCATCATTTGCTTATGCTGCTAAAGTGGGTCTATGTTCATTACAATTACTAGATGCGTAACTATATTTATCTTCAATTGATACACATGTACATCTAGATAATGAAGGACCTATCTCTTTTCATTTATCACACAGTAATAACTTACCTTCTAAGCAGCATGATCTCCCTTCTAAGACTTCTTCACCATCAACTCGAGCGTGATGAGAAACAAATTCTGCATGTTCTGACTCATTGCTAGAGCAACAAGGTTCTTCATCCTTCTCTTGAGCCACATGGATATCTCCTTCATACAGACATTGTAGTTTGTCCAACATTTCCTTTGTTGATTCACAATGACTCACTTTATCAACATCTGACTTAGATATCCCTTTCATGACAATCTTATGGGCTTCTTCATTCTTCTCACTCTTTTCTCCATTCAATATGGAGAGCCATATATAAACATCCAAGGCCATTAAATAGGTTACCATTCTAACCTTCTAGAGCTCATAGTCTGATCCATTTAAAAATGGAACTCCTTCTGCTACTAGGCAAACTCGATCAACCATTTTTTCCCTTTGATCTACCTTCTAGTGATTAAGATATTCCTGAAGGAATGTCACTCTGATACCAATTGTTGGAAACAAATGATAATACCAAGATGGGGGGTTGGGGGGGGTTAAATCAATAGTAAGGCTAATTTTAACTTTTTTTGCCAATTTTATTTTATGATTCATACTTGGAAACCATCCATAATGAGCAGCAATATAAGATCAACATACAAGCACAGAATCATACACATGAGACACAAGGTTTTATGTGGAAACCCTTTCAGTAAAAAGCCACCAAAGATTGTTTTTGTTATTTATGTAAATAAGATCCCCTACTTTATTACATCAATATGTTTTGTGAGCACCCACTCACAGGAAGCACCAACTCCCTTTGATTGTTTTCTAGCAACCATTAGCAAGAAGCACCAACTCCCTCTTTTTGTAGACACCTATCCAACTTACTAGAAGCACCATGTGAGGCACTCACTTCACAGATTTTTTGCAAGCACCAACTTGCATCTCCTTAGATTTTTGCAAGCCATCTTGCAAGAGGCACCAACCCCCAAGCCTTCTCAAGAACCCACTATATATGGAAGCAGCAAATTCCTATATGCAGGCACCAACCCACACTCAAATAGGAATTGTATGTTCTCTGTAATTGGAAACCACTCTTCCTGATCTCAGCTTTGTTCTTTGCTCACTCTACACACTTTGTTGTGACCCACTGATTTGCTCAACATCATTCACTCATCACAGTCCACATAGCTCTATTCTCTGCTCTTCATCAGCAGTCACTCATCTCTCAGCCTTTTTCTCTCCATAACATAGGTTCACCTCTTGGCCTTCCTTATCTACACAGACACCTTCAGCCTTTCTCACAGCACAAGCACTTTCAACCTTTCACATAGCACACAGGTAACTTTGCCCTTACACACAATGCATAGGAAAATTCAGCCTTACTCACAACAATGCAACTCTCAAGGTCTCTTACCTCTATATAGGCACTCTCGACCTTTTTCTATATAACATGATCTCTCTCAGCCTTACACAATACTGTAGTCAAATAGAGCTTTTCTTTTTAGCTGTCTGGAAACTATGCTTGTTTCCCCCCACATCACTCATCCAAGCTCTTGGGTTTTGTTCCTCTATTGCCCCCTGATCAATGCTACCACTTTATCCTTCATTCACACTAGGCGATTATACCTCGGCATGGCCCTTCCATTATAATGTTGTGTTTGACTTGGTCTCTGCCACTGCATTAACCATGAGAATGGTCACTTGAATTTTTTCTCCATACTGATAATTAATTCTCATTCCACCTACACACACCAACCAGGCTTAGTCCTCTCTATGAACAACTCTCCTATGACTGAGGCTCTACATGCTTATTCATGGTTTCACAATACTTCAACATTCCTTCACTATGGATCATTGTCCTCGTTCCCTTGTCTTAGATTTTTTTCTTGATTGATCTAACTCCATGAAACAATTCTGTCCATCTTCATCTGTTTTATGGTAGCTAACCCATTGATCCACATAACTCACTAAGATGTGCATCAGAGAACAGAGATATATTGTCTCACCTCAAGGTAGACCCAACACTCTTTCCTGAAGATTGTGGTCCTTGCTGCCTTGGCCCAATGAACTTTGACATTCGCCATTAACCCATAGACCAACTCCTTTGCTCCTGCATTCAACTTTGCAACTGTCGACCCATATGCTCTTTAAATCCTTGTACTTCCTTATAGTAGTTATTATATATCACAATCTTCATAGTGGTGCAATATTCTAATATTTTGATTGCTAACCTCTGATATGAAAAGCTCCTTCAGCTTAGCCCTTCCTGCATTTCTCACCATAGGACCGAGGTTCGTGACCTGTCGCTTAGCCTTGAGGTGCTAGAACATATTTTATCTTGTCGGGGGCTATTTTTCCTTGTTAAGTGCTTAACACCCTTGGTTCTTTAAGTTCTTCTTGACCGTGTGCTAGATAAATATTGGAACCACTCTGATCGGATGTTTTGAATCAAGGATTTAACTTTCGAGTTGTGATATTCCCACTTCTGACATAGCTCATAGCTCTTGGTGCTCATCTCGAGCTCCACGCCTTTGGTTCTTTGAGTCATTGTGATGATGGTGCAAGCCCAATATTGGAGCCCCTTATCAGAACATTTTCAATAACCAATTGTTCTGAAGTTTTCATATCCTCAATCCACTGATCGCTGACTTCTGATATGACATCATCACTTCCACATGGTGACTCCTTAAAGGTGACACATGTCATCTGCATATGGACCATTAGAGCACCCAATATGGTTTAATATTCCTACCATGTGTCCTATCGTACTTCCACATCATGCTGATGTCAGCTTCCATTTGTCCCTTATCGTAGCAAATTAGATCCTTGCATTTGTCCTTATCAGAGCCAACCACATACTGCCATGTGTCCTTATCAAATCCAATCATATCCTACCATGTGTCCTGCTAGAGGAGAGAGAAAATGGCTCACCCACCTTTGTTTTTGCAATGAAATCCTTTTTTAATCCTTTATTGGCATTCCCAGTGACTTTTAACGCTATCAACACTTCACCCATATCACAACTTTTAAAAGGTTCTCACATTCTGAAATTTTGATTCTTCGATTGCTGATATGCCTGATCTCTGATAGTCGATGCTCTAATATACTGACCTTCGATTAGCGATGCATTGATATTCTAACCTTTGATCTTCTAATCTCCGATATGCTGGATCGCCAATCTCCAATATGCCGATATTACTTCTTACCTAAGGCTTCAAATCCCTAAACTTCAGCAGACCATAACTTTTGAACCAGGAATCCATTTCTAGACTTCCGGACTGAGGTAAAGAGGCTTGAGGAGTCAATACAGGAGCAGTAGAAACTAGAGTTGCTAATACTCCAGAAATAGGTGGAGTGGATTGAACAGAGGTCGTAGTAGTTGCAGCAGATGTTTGGGACGGAGTTTGAGGTGAACTAGGCCCAGACTAATGAGCTACCCTAGGTGTAGAAGTTTGAGTAGTAGGCTAGACAGGTTGCTGGGGTGAACCAGAAATCAAATATTGTCCAGATTGAGATGACAACTGCACACTGGGTTGCCGAAGTTTGTTGATCCCACACCACGTTCATTCCAGGGTATGGACCCATAACAGGTTGAGCATATTGAGGACCAAAACCAGGTTGAGTGTAAGCTTGATAATTATATGGTACATTTCCTGGTCCTTGAACAAATGATTGACCTGAAGGTGGTTGAAAACCTTGAGGTTGGTATTGACCTTGAGGTTGGTACTGACCTTGCGGTTGGTACTGACCTTGAGGCTAGTACTGACCTTGAGGCACATATTGATACTGGGGTTGACCTTGAGGTACATATTGGTACTGGGGTTGACCTTGAGGAAAATACTATCCCGTAGGGATGTACTGTCCTTGAGGTTGCCCCCCAGGTGGTAATGTACTACCTTGAGGTTGCCCCCAGGTGGTATTTGAGTACCTTGCGGCTGCCCCCAGGCAATATCAAACTACCTTGAGGTTGCAGATTAGGAGTAGTACCAGACATCATAACGATCTCTTCGACACTTAATGGTTTAGTTCCATTATTACCAAGAGATACTACATATTCGATGGGTTGAGGAGATGCTCCTGAAAACGTACCAGATAAAAGCTGATACCCAGGAGGAACAGAAGGACCACCATGTAAAAAAGTTTCTGGCTTCTAAGAAAACAAGGATGACTATCTCGACATATTCAAAGGAGGATAATAACCTCTGGGTGTTGGATGGAAAGGAAATCGAGGTGGTGAAGACGCGAGACCTGGATTTTCTAAGAAATTCGTCAACGAAATATACCAAGTGTCACCTCTAATGGGACTATAGAAAATGGATTCACGCTTCCTAAGTTCGATAGATGGTTGATTTTTAGGGATGCTTATACCTTCGTTCGGACTTACAATTTCTTCTATGTAAATGAGTCCAAAAGGAAGATTCTCGGTAATGATATTTTCTATCTTGGATGAACCAAGACCACTAGAAGCAGGAGAAGCAAATCCCGAAGATGGAGTAGTAGCAAGTTCAGTCTCAGGTTTAGAGATTTTAGGTTCTTCGGCTAATGAGCTAGTAGGAGTGATACTATCGGTCACCTCGGAAAATGAAATCGGTTCATAAATATGTTCTGTTGCTTGAACTAGATGATCAGGATGTATGATTAACGAAGACTCTCTAGCCTCCGTTGACCCAACTCTACTTTCACTAGGTGTGACAAGAGCTCGTAGCCCTTCAAGTTGACTTGGTGTAAATTCAGGAGGCTTCCCCCGAAGTCGACGAGATTGTCTCGGTAATTCAGCCACGATTAATTATTTAATTACTTCACACGAAAACAATGAAAATCTCAAGAAAACCACCTAAAGTCTCTAAAGAACCAAACAAATTGAAGCACACGCCTAATAAATCTAGGAGATCAAACCACACACAAACAGTATCTTTCCGGATTGAAAACACTAGTTGGTGATGAAATCCAACGTCGCAGAATTCAATACAGAAATGGCGGTGGGAACAGTTACCCCGACAACCTGCTAAATGAAACAGACTGGCACAATTTTCTCCAATATAACCATCTCGAGTGAAGATAACCCCCCAGAGATTCCAAGTGAGTCTAGTCAACGTTTTCTCCAGGTACAGTGGGATCTTCCCTCCATCATCACCTAGGAAAGAATCGTAAAGATTATGGCCACTGTTAGCTTCCTATACCAATAGGTTTCATTTTTCATGATTGAATGGAGAAATGCCAAATATGTTCATCCTTTTCATGCTGCAAAGGTTCCATATTTTGTAGAATTTCACTATGTATAGGTGGTTGACTCTTGCCACATTTGATGAATAGCCAGACAATTTAATCCTAGCTGGATCATGTTTGAATTTACTTGTCTTAGAATAGAGAATAAAGGTCTACACAAACAGTTCAAGCTTGGTAGACAAATAGTTAGATAGAGAAGCAAAGGGTCTCAATAGCTTAATCTAAGTCCTGGAAGAGATAAGGGTAGACCTAGATAGGAGGATAGCTAAAAGAAAAGAGAAGAGTCAGGGTTTGCTAGTTCAAATGCACCCAATGAAAATGAAGAGAAAATGTTAGGTATACTAGGTTGGGTAGGCAGTTTTGATGGTATAGAAGTAGGTGTATGAGTAATTTGGTCCTATTGCAACAAGTTTTCATCTCATGAAAAACATAAGGTACCATGGCAAGGTGGCTACAAAACAAATGGAGCATGACTAATTCCCCTCCCCCTTTTTTTCAAGAAACAATTACTAACATTCCCCCCAAGGATAATGAGATATGCTCATTGCCTTTACTTCACTGAATTACATAGAAAAACTAAGTGAAAATGTGTTTTCACCTAGGCAAAACAAGCCACATTTCTTGTGTAAAAAGTCTTTATTCCATTTTGCCATGTTTCCTAAACTTTATAACTTGGTATCCTTTCATTCCCCCCATGCCTAAGTTTCACTCTATAAACTTAGCCTAATCCATAAAAACCCATTCCACATAGTCATATTAACCTACTACCCCTAATATATAGCTCCTATGTATATTCCCCTCCCTTACTATGTATAAATGCACAAAATCCCTAAAAAATCTAATACCCCAACCCTTGGCTAACTATAGCTATATTTTAAATTTTGTTAGGGAGTTATTGGTCCACTTGGGGCCAATAACAACCCTCCACGTGCCCATCAGGACTTGTTTAGCCTCTGGCTAAATAAACAGCCGAAAACCCGCATTTTTACCCCCAAAACCCCTTTAACCCAAAGTCAGAAATACACCGCAAAATATTACAAAATGCAAAAAATTAAAGCGAGTCCCCCGTTGTTAACTTGCCGCAACCTTCATTACCCACCAATCGCTCGATTGGCGCTGACAGATCGGATAGTGGTTGGCAATATCGCAAGCCCTAACATGTCGAACTATAGCGTCTGTGGGATGGGTGGTATTTCCACCGTACCGAGGACGCGTGTCAGGCGCCGGGCATGTTCAGAGCCCCCTCCCCCAATACCACTTTCCTCCAAAGGTGGTAAAGGGAATACCACTTACCACCCCACCGCCTCCCTGCTGAAGTCACCCAACACATCACATGCCATGTCACCTGCCATGTCAGCATCCGTACCCCACTACACGACAAAATGATGTCATGCTAACGTCATTAGAAAAAAGCGCACCGAACCCGCCAAAGTCAAAAATTCAGGTAAAAAGGGGTGAAAACATTCTTTCTACCCATTTGTCTTTGTTTTCTGTATGCAACCGGTGCATGCTAATTTACGTGCAAAATACCATTTTTGCCATATAAGTCCACCACCTAGCAACTTTGACTCCACAGCTCAGCCCCTCGGCTCACCTAGTCACCTGCACATCGACCATTCCGCCGAGAAAACAGGTATTTACAACAAATTGCTCCCGACCCTGTTTTTATTGGATTTCATTGTAAAATTTCCCACAACACCTATAATTTGAAGAAGAAACACTATGTTGCTGCCAAAAATACCCACCATAACCTCTGAGTTTCCAAATTCACCATAAATCCGCACATAGAGCTAAAATTGAGCTCATTCGGCCCTGCAAACTCTCCAAGGAACGCTGAAAACTACCTTTTGTCCACAATTATCGCCCATTGTGCCAAAGAAGCCCATAAGTTCTATTTCTCCAGCTAAATTCAATCCACAGAGTTAAATTAAAGCCAACAAACCAGTTTCAATGGTGAAAATCCTAGAGAAATCCACAGAGCCATTGTTTTGCCTATTTTGCTTGCACAAATCCAAAATTTCCAATTTTAAAGGCAACAAAGTTTAGCCATGGAAGGTCCAGTAGCCTTGAACATCACTCCTCTTAATGCACCCCACAAGGAATTGGAACATCTTCCCTTAGCTAATAAAGACTATCTAATCCAAGACCTAGTAGGCTACCAAAACCATTTGCAAGCAGTCTGTGAGCTCAGAAATAGCTACTTAAACCAAAATGATGTCTATGGCATATGGGAATCAAATCTACCCATATACTACCTCCCCTCTATGAATATATTCCCTGAGATCATTCACCTTTGATGTGAGAACTATGAGCCAACAAATAGGGCAGTTAAGAGTCCATCTGGAACTACACTTTTTCATATTACTCCTGACTCTATAAATCAAATGCTGAACTTCAAACCAACCCACTTCCATTTTCCTCTCACCATGAAGTTCTTACTGGATGAAGGTCCCAAACTCTCTAGCTCAAAGATAACTAGAATTACCCAAGTGTTTATGAGAGTAGATCACCAACCTAAGGAGCCACCTCCTTTCCACTATGAATCTTTCACTGAAGTGGGTAGATTAGTTGTTGATATGATATCTTTTGTTTTGGGTTTAAAGACAAGTGAGCATATTGATGAAACCATATTGGTTATGATGTCTATATTTACCCCAGGGCAGCCCCCTGCTGTCAAATACAACTATGCCAAATTTATTGCCAACAAGATACATGACCAATTGTTGAGGCTAGACAGGGAGGGAATATTTAAATATTCATCCTATATCTATCATTTGTTCTTATATTACCATCCAAATATTTTCCAATTCCCCATTAGAAAATTGGACCATAAAGGGGAAAGGAGGTCTGTGATTTTTTGGACCCCAATCTTTCATGAAGTCCGCAACTCTCCCTACTCTTATTGTGAGTTTATTGATTTGTTTGTATACCCAGTCTCTTCCCTCATGATGAGAAATCCTCCTAGACTAACATGTGATATGCAAAAGATACTACAGCTCTCCAATAACTATAAAATAGGTGACTGGTACTTTTACCAAAATCACACTATTGTGAGGATATATGGCTGTGAGCTATGCCCCTACAGGCTGCCCAGATATGTGCCAATGAGACTGTTTGCCTTGGAATATTTTAGGCAATTCATCAATTCAGATTTGAGTCACTTCCATAGCATAAAGAAAAAGGCCCGATTGAAACTCAGAGACCAGTTAGGCCCCTATGTTATGAACAAGAAAGAGGGATGGAAGGATGCTGATGAAATATTGGGTCAAACACTCAGACTCAAGAGAAACTTTTGGTGGGTACCTGTTGTGCTCTACAAACAACCCCCCCGTTTCATATTATTTTTATTCATAAAAAATTAAAATGTGAAATGGGTCCCTTTAAAATAAAGTTGATATCAATACTTTTACTTAACAAAAGGTCCGATAATCAAATGAGCGCTTTATAAAAACCCTTTTTAAAAAACAATATCCATTTAAAAGAAATAAAGCAAATCTTCATCATTGCGATAAAGCGATCGCAAGATGGCATATCACAATGACATAAAGGACATATATAAATGGCACAAGGCTTTCCGCCGATGCGATATCGCATTCGGCGATCGGCGATCGGCGATATCCAATGCACAACCAAAATGCCCCATACCATTACCCCCGATGCGATGAGCTATCGGCGATCGGCAATTGGCGGGTCCCCTTTGTTTGAGTCTCAATGCACATAAGCCTTTCGCCGATGCGATATCGCAATCAGCGATCGGCGATACTCGATGCACATTGTTAAGGCAGACTTGTTATAACCCCCGATGCGATGCGATAAGGCACGGTTTTCAATAGAAAGTCGTTAAAGTGATTGGAAAGCTCAATTTACTCATATTTAAGGCATAATCACTCCCACTCAGCCACCAATACGTCCATTGCATGCTTAAGGAGATTTCTCGACCGAATAATGATATAATGGGCATTTATAAGGTGGCAGGTTTTATACGGCTAATTAATGGATTCATGTCTTAAAATCTTTCCATAGATTATCTCCGCGCCCATTTTAAAAGCTGAATATATTGCTGCGCATCTATTCATTTGCTATCAATTGCAAGTTTTATCGCTATCTCTCTGTGTTACTCCAAATTGCCTCTCTGTGCAGAATTCATTCATAGACAGGAGTTCGGGCATGATGGGTAAGAAGTCTAAGAAGACTGTGGGTGCTTCCAATCCACTGGTCGCAGGACAAGCCGCTGCAAATAGCAAGAAAGGCCTAATATCTTATACAACATGCACAGGCCTCGCCAGAGTGACTTGGCAAGGAACTTATGACTTAATTGAGGCCGAGAAACCAAAGCAGACAGTAGCAGAGGCTACCGCGGATTCATTACGGAAGTCAAACTGCACTCTCAAGGATTTGGCTGATTCTTTCCTTCACATGATAGCAGCCAGGGAGAAAATTCTCCCATATAAAGACGTTGTGCGATGGGCGATTGAAGAAATCCCCATCATGGACAGAACTTTTAGCACAAGAGATGGGAGGATTTTCCGATCGTTCAAGGCAGAAGACTTGAGGCAAATGTATCATTTTCCCGAGCCTGAGAAGATATACAACAACGCCTTCCTGGAGAAGTTTGCGAGCGAAAATGAGATTGAGTCCGAACCTATCAAGGGTTGGAGGAAAAATCCAAACAAACACAAGCACGAATCTTCCAGTAAGTACTCGGTCAATTCTTTGGCTTCTCCTTATTGCTATGCAGGTATAAGGATGTGTAGATTATGGGGTTTACATGACTCTGCTAGTTTTACCATTGAAATCGTTCCTCTTATGGAGGCGGCAGTGAACAGCGTAATTATGGATTGGGCTACTATCCTTTCGGATAAGCTAGCAGTAGCTGTTCGTGACTTTAGGAATAAAACTATAGTCATTGAAAGGAAAATTCCCCCATTCTACTATAGTGCATATATCCTAGATACCTTATGTTTCAATTCCGAATTCCCTATTCTTGGTTGGAGGTGGACTGCACAGGACCCCCCGCCCATTCATATATATCACCAAAAGTTGTGGAAGTCATCCTATAAAAACCACTTGTATCAGATCTGTAATGGCTTCATGGTTCCCATTTATTATTCAATTTTTGATAAACCCATTTCAAGGATTTCCTACCTAGCCTCCTTTGATTTGCTAGCAGTGGCTAGTTGGTTTGGAGAAGAGCATTTTACCTATATCAGAGTCTTCGGCAACCAAGCCAATCCTCATGTCCTCCCCTTATATGTTCCTGACAAATTGCTAGCAAGAGAAATTGCATATCAGATTACAGCTGAGAGTACTACACAGACTCTCAAAATGGAAAAGAAAAGAGGCTGGCCTGCTTTTCCCTTCAGATGTGGTGTCTTTACCCTGCATGATCTCAAACATGCGGAGAAAGAAGCCACAAAGATCCAATCTTTAGCTCTGGCTACAGTCCCGAATAGGGCATTTGACCCAAAGCGAGTTGCCCATGCCGCATTGGAACATGCCAAATTAACAACGTTTGAACATCAAGAAGATATGTTTGATGACATGTTCTCTTCAAGTGAAACAATAGGTCAAGCCAAAGAACTCGCCAAGATGAGATACAATGATGAAGGGTTAACTGAGTTTAATAAACTTAGAGAGTAGAGGTTGCAAACTCTGCCTCTAGATTTATTAGCGCTAACCCCAGCGGCATCATCAAGCGAGCCCAGTCAGCAACAGACAAAGGAACCTCCTACTACAACAAAAGATCATAATAGCGAGCAGGAGGAACAACAGAGGAAAGACCAAGAGGAAAAGCAGAAGAAGGAACAGGAAGCACGGTTAAAGAAAGAGCAGGAGGATAAACAGCGAAGGAAACAGGAGGAGCAACAGAAGAAAAAGCAGGAACAATTGCAGAAGGAGTCTCAAACTAAACAGACCACCACCGATACCAACGTGGATACTACCACAAACCCCAAATTGCTCCAGGAATGGCAGCAATTTGATTCTATCATCAGTGGAGGAAAAGGCTCAAAAAGTACAGACACTCCTAAGACCAGCGATATGCAAGATGACACTTCATCTCAGGTTCGAAGTGGAACCAGCGGCCCACCTAAATCTAAAGATATTGAGATAATTCTGAAAGATCCCAGCGATCAAATCATTTTACAAGTAGAAGATATTCCTCCATTGGATTTTTTCTACAGCCCGAGGCATAGAGCAGTGGTAAAGCGATCAAGGAAAAGACGAAGGCTTGATCAACCTTCTACCTTTCTAGAGCAAACGGTCACGGGTAATGTAGTATGGAAGGAGAAACTGGATCCCTCCGATGATCTAACTAAATTGTCACAGTACGCTGGAGCTTATTCAGCAGCAACAATCGACAAAGCATTGGAGGTAAGTCTTTTATTAAAGACTAAAGACCAAGAAATCTCCACATTACAGACAGAATTGGCCGAGACAAAGCAGAGGATAGCACAAACAGAGGAGCAGTTAGCGACACAACAGCAGAAGGAAGCACAAGCAGAGGAACAGTTGTTGGCACAACAACAAATGAATAATCAGTTGGCCAAGCAATTGGAGGCGGAGAACCAAAGGATCGACCAGAATGCGATCCAGAAACAAAATGAATTAAGGGAGGCATTGGAAAAGTTGAAAGCAGTGAACGAGCAAATGGTGAAAGCCAAGGATGAGTAAATCGCTGAAATAACATCGCAGCTAGAAAAGATAAAAGGAGATTTGCAGGTGACAGAGTTTAGGAAAGAAGCATCATTGATAAACAATGCACTAATATCGCAAATTAAACTCTTGTGTCAACAGATCGCTCAAGCGGAGCCACTTTGCGAATTAACTATATCCATAAATGAGCAGGTAGAGAAAGCTAGGGATGACTTGAATCAAGCCGATGAGGCTATTACTGCACATCTTGAATGGCAAGATTTGAATTCGGGAAAAGCAGCCAATTTGCCCAGGATACTTGAGGTTCATAAAGATATACTTTTCACGGAATGGCACACTTAGGTGTTAAAAGCAGAGAGAGCAACTTCAAGATGTAGATCAACTTCTAGCAATTTAGTTGATTTAGTTAACAACACTCTCTACTTAGCAAATATGATTTCCCAGTGTACACCAGGAAATATTACAACAACAAATGCATTAGAGCAATCATGTTATCCAGAGTTAGAAGGCAGAGGAAGATTAATCGCCGAGATTAATAGTTTAAACATGGAAATGTATTGGCACTTCCTAGTAAGCCTCATACACAAAGAGCCGCCCTGAAATGTTTAACAAATGCCATCGAGTGTATGATTCCCAACATTCAAGATGCCACCTATGCTGCCCAGCTCAGTTCGCGCCTCAACAAACCTCCGGAAATTGAGCCAATGCTTGCCATTAATCAGCTCAGATTCAAAGGAAAGCATGCCGACCCAATGAATCATCCTCCAGGCCCCGAGATTGCCAGCCAAAATAGCAACAAAAGTTATTGATATCAGTTTAAGTAGCATTTCTGTTTTATAGAGATTTAGATTAGTATTGTATTTATAGACCCTTTCATGTTTTTAGAAAGGGTCGTAAAATTTTGTAAGAGACTTAACAGACAAAAGTTTGCACTACTGTGCTTCAGCCCATATTCTTTTATGAAACTCGACCAATTGTTCTTACTTTAATGAAGGAATTTCTTTATACAATTGTGCACTATTGTCGTTGATTGAAGAATGTTTATGCGTTAAGGGAAGAACTACACATAGCGATTTATATCTGGGAGTGGCAAGCAGCTCATATGGTATTTCTATCTGTGTCTGAAGTCATTCTGTTTATGTGAATTGTTATGTAATTATTCTTGCTATCGTTGATTATATGCATGCGCTATAACATCAAATCTTATTCATTCCACTATTGGGTGTTTAGTGATGTGCCTTTACTTTTAAATCATGTATATGATAATGATATGAATGTATAAAGTGTGGTAATTTCGCTTCAATCGCTCTGCTTAACTATTTAAGCACAACAATCTTAAATGATTTAATATCTATGTTGTGAAGACACAGTCATCTATGTGCTTGTCTTTTAGACATAGAGCATCAAAAGCTACACTTTAGAGCTCAATAGATTCCCGGGATAGTTTCATTTACTTATATCTCTATCAATAGTTTTAGCCTTTCGCTTACCGCTAGTGTTATCTATAAAACATTCACTCATCCCATTTATCTATTTCTGGGAAACTGGCCCCATTATCCCGAGTCGGAGCCACTATCCCAAACGGAAAAGGAGCTGCACTAAGGTCCGGACCGGGTGGTTTCCCCAATGTTGTTGCAGCGATTTTTGAGGCATCAACATTTTTGGCGCTAGAAGGAGGGCACTGACTGTGAATGGCGAGCAAACCCAAATCTACAAGCCATTCTAAGAGTAATTCTCCCTCCAATTCTCCTAGTTATTCTCGATTGCATGTTGGTCCTCCAACGCGCAATCAAGAAGAACAGGAATCAACTACCACTGCTCACACCCATCATACTTCAGAACAATTGAGTCTTGAATCCCCTGAAGTCCAGTCTCTTATCCACAAACTTCAGACCTTCTTGATTTCGCCACAAAAATCTGAAGTATCACAAAGCAGTGCGACTTCGCAGTTCAATCTATCTCATCCACTTACCAGACTTCAAATTGGAAAGCTTGGTATCGAACCCATTGAGTTCCCTTTACCCGAAAGGAAAAGGGCCAAGAAACATACTGAAGGGTCTGATAGTGGAGAGCTTTCATCCACATCAT